>WNWK01027619.1:0-26123 GCA_009830355.1 Cherax destructor | reverse complement strand
TGACAACAATACTTGATAAGAAATACTGACAGCGAGTTTGCTAGAAAGTTGCTGACAAGTGTTGCAAAAGTTGCTTAAAACGTTGATAACACTTGCTGAGAAGTGTCGTTAATACATCCTCTAACGACACGCATAACGACACTCGCCCGAGTGTCGTTAAATACAGGTAATGATAAAAATGTTGGGAAGGGAGTGTTGAGGGGCAAGTATTGGTGAAGGGAGTGTTGAGAGCAAGTGTTGGTGAAGGGAGTGTTGAGGGCAAGTGTTGGTGAAGGGAGTGTTGAGGGCAAGTGTTGGTGAAGGGAGTGTTGAGGGGCAAGTGTTGGTGAAGGGAGTGTTGAGGGGCAAGTGTTGGTGAAGGGTGTTGAGGGGCAAGTGTTGGTGAAGGAGTGTTGGGGGGCAAGTGTTGGTGAAGGGAGTGTTGAGGGCAAGTGTTGGTGAAGGGAGTGTTGAGGGGCAAGTGTTGGTGAAGGAGTGTTGGTGAAGGGAGTGTTGAGGGGCAAGTGTTGGTGAAGGGAGTGTTGAGGGCAAGTGTTGGTGAAGGGAGTGTTGAGGGCAAGTGTTGGTAAAGCGACCATTAAAAACAAAAGTGTGATATAAAACTTTTGATAAGAGTTATTAAACAAAAGTGTATTCATAAAGTGCTGAATACAAGTGCATTGCCTCGGCACCCTTGGGCTCCGGCACCACATGGGTGCCAGCTCTTCCTGGGCTCCACAAGCGCCTGGTCACTTCAGTCATCCTGGCGTCATCTACCATCATGGGAAGGTGAGTCATGATTGTCATTAGAAAGACATTATTGATTTTGATTCACCTCTACCGTAAGAGTCAGTTTAATTAGTCAAGAAATTTATAATTTTGTATTTTGGGGGTAGTTGTAGGTGTGGGTGAATGTTTGTAGGTGCTTGCTGAAGGATACAACTGGTGGTGCTTGTTGGTGTGTGCTGAAGGATACAACTGGTGGTGCTTGTTGGTGTGTGCTGAAGGATACAACTGGTGGTGCTTGTTGTTTGCTGAAGGATACAACTGGTGGTGCTTGTTGGGTGTGCTGAAGGATACAACTGGTGGTGCTTGTTGGTGTGTGCTGAAGGATACAACTGGTGGTGCTTGTTGGTGTGTGCTGAAGGATACAACTGGTGGTGCTTGTTGGTGTGTGCTGAAGGATACAACTGGTGGTGCTTGTTGGTGTGTGCTGAAGGATACAACTGGTGGTGCTTGTTGGTGTGTGCTGAAGGATACAACTGAAGGTTCTTACAGAAGGAGCGTGCTGAAGGGTGTAATTGAGAGTGCTTGAAGCGTGCTGAAGGGTGTAATTGAGAGTGCTTGAAGAAGTGTGCCGAAGGGTGTAATTGGATACTTGTAGAAAATGCTGGTTGAACAGCACAACTGGGCATGCTTGCTGAACTAGCCGGTTGAAGGGTATAAGAACATAAGAACATAAGAATGGAGGAACACTGCAGAAGGCCTAATGGCCCATACAAGGCACGTCCTTATCAAAACCACCACTACCTAAGAATTTATTCCCGTACTCACGACAGTAATCAAACCCAGCCCCTCCCACTCATATATTTGTCCAATCTCTTTTTAAAGCCACCCAAGGTCCTAGCCTATATCACCCTACTCGGAAGATTGTTCCACGCATCTACAACTCTGTTCGAAAACCAGTACTTGCCTATGTCATTTCTAAATCTAAATTTATCCAGTTTAAATCCGTTATTTCTGGTTCTTACTTGGTTCGATATCCTCAGTATTTTATTAATATCTCTTTTGTTTATGCCCATCATCCACTTGTACACCTCGATGATATCTCCTCATTCTACGTCTCTCCAGAGAGTGGAGATTCAACGCTCTAAGTCTATCTTCATACGGGAGATTTCTTATACTGTAAATCATTTTAGTCATTCTTCTTTGTATGTTCTCCAATGAATCTATATCCATCCTGTAGTAAGGAGACCAAAACTGAGCTGCATAATCCAAATGAGGTCTCACTAGTGATGTATAGAGCTGTAAAATAACTTTTGGACTTCTGTTGCTTATACTTCTTGAAATAAATCATAGTAATCTGTTAGCCTTATTGCGCACACTTAGGCACTGTTGTCTTGGCTTTAGATTCCTGCTTACCATGACTCCCAAGTCTTTTTCACATTCTGTATGATCAAGCTCTACTTCACCTAGTTTATAAATTCGAGGGATATTTTCATTACCAAGGACTAGTACCTTACACTTGTCCACATTGAACTTCATCTGCCACTTTTCAGACCAAGACATTAATTTGTCCAAATCATCCTGGAGTTCACTGGTATCCTCCTCAGAATGAATCATACGGCCTATTTTTGTATCATCAGCAAATTTACTCATGTCACTTGCAATTCCTTCATCAAGGTCATTTATGTAAATTATGAACAACAATGGGCCTAAAACTGATCCTTGTGGAACGCCACTAGTGACTAATCCCCATTCAGATTTGACCCCATTAATGGAAACTCTCTGCTTTCTATTGGTAAGCCATGCCTCTATCCATGCTAGAACTTTACCTCCTATACCATGAGCTGCCACCTTTCTTAAGAGTCTCTTGTGAGGTACTCTATCGAAGGCCTTACTGAAATCCAAGTAAACTATATCATATTCTTTATCACTGTCTACTGTCTCAAATGTTTTATTGAAAAACGTCAGTAAATTTGTCAGGCAGGAACGACCTCTCGTGAACCCATGCTGAGATTCATTAATCAAATTATGTTCTTCAAGGTGACTTCTAATAATATCAGCTATAATTGATTCTAATAATTTGCCTACTATAGACGTGAGGCTTATTGGACGGTAATTTGATGGAATTGACTTATCCCCTGATTTGAATATAGGAACTACATTAGCTATAACTAGGAATAATTGTAGGTGTGGGTTAATAGGTGTAATTGGGAATGATTGAAGAGGATGGAGCTTATGGGGTATGTCCTGGAGTGCTAGCTGAAGGTGTAGCTTGAATGTTCTAATAAGTAGTATTTATCTTGCAGGTAAATGAGAAGTGACAACTATTATGGGATAGTTGGCCCACCATTAGTAAGGTAAAGTCCCACTTTATATCAGTTGTCTCTGAAATCGCTTACCACTGTTAACTAGTGTCTTTTTAGCATGTATCACATCTATGAATATTCATAATGCGGATTAAAAGGAATAGTTGCATATCTATACATAACAGTAATGCATATTCCTTCAATTGTCATGGCCAGATCACAGACGGGGTCGCGGGGGCGTTGACCCTTCCAAACCCTCTCTAGGTATACTCCAGGTATACTATGTGTTAGTTAATGCGAAAATATCTTATGTGAGCTTCGTTATGATAGTTTTTGGTATCTGTGATTTATTATAAACGACAGATCAAGCTTCGTAAAAGTCAGCCTCGGTAACTGACTTTTAGCGAGTCGTAAAGCTTTACGGTAATCGCCCGGAAGTAACGGCAGAGTATTTCACTTCTGTTATTGCAGTATTTAAATGGGTTCATCTCTAGACTTGTATTACAATGCATGCAAGTGTACATATGCACGTGACTACATTCACATGTATATGCAATAAACGTCAACGAGCGACAAAATATTTTTTTTATATTTTATTTAAAACACACACAATACATATAGAGGTATGTAACAATATACAAAATTCCAATCTCCAATTCCACATTTAGCTTATCCATGCTCATGGCATTACCCAAATACTCCACGTTCACTATAAATGTACATAGTTTAACCTGCACATGAGTCCCATCAATAACTCTGTATGTTACCAGCCCCACTTACGCCTTACTGATCTGCACATATAACTAAATACCCTGGCGTTACCATTAATTACCCCTGCCCTATAAAACCCCACAGGTGGTCTAGGACTCGTCTCTTATATCTTTACACAAGATACTTTACATACTGCAGATGGACACACATTATATCATAATACAATGGCACACCAAGAACCCCTGAAATCGATGCCCATTCCCCCAACCTAACTTGCCCAAACCCATTACAACAAGGTTTGTACATGCCATTATACATAGATACATGACTCATATTCTCGTATAATGATACAAAATCGTGACACCTTAAGTAAAGTTGCTTGTACCAGCATTAACAGTGGGCGAGTTCTCACAAAATTGTGTCGACCCTCCCCCCATTCATTCATACCACTAGTACACACAAATAAAATGACAGTATTGTAATAAAATATAAAGTCAAATAATCACTAATAATGTTGACCACTAACATTTTATTGTTTATTTAATAAAACAACAATTAACAAATTTCATACTATCAACACACACTCAATCAAGCAGGTAAGCCCCCTAATCCAACTATATATACAGACTACTTATAAATACACAATGAAAAATTAAAGGAAAGACCCCCGTCCTCCGTCGCCAACGTATCATACCCCCAAGCACACTACACAGCTTTCACACAATCCCCCTCTCCCTTACGTCATCCGTCACCCAAAAACGTCGTCAGTGTCAACCCACCCACACCCTCTCCCATTCTTCCTTCCACAGTATCCTACAACATGCTCACCTAACCTATGCCTACCTTCGCACCTATACAGACATTTAGACCCAACACACCCCTCCCTAGGAGACAAACCCCTTTCACTAAACTCCTACCACCCCTCCCTCATAGCACTCCTAGCAAATCCCATACAGTCATACGTTTATACACCTCAGGAAAAGCCCTTCCCCAAGTCCCCCATAAACAATTTTATTCCTACATTTCGTTCGATACATATTCCCCGCGATTGCCCTGATTCGAACCCCTCCCCTACCTCTCTCAACCCCCATGAAACATACACGAAATCTACCACCAAGTACATAAGAGCATGACGTATTCTTTCATCCACACCTCCAATGTCCAGACTTAGAGCCCTCAATACCTGTATTCCTATCCCCCTCCCCCTATCTTTTGAATCACACCACCAAACCACTCCCTCACATCCCCTAACCTTTTGCAGAAGTATATAGCATGAAAGGCGGTTTCCTCAACCCCACACCTATTACAACCCGCCCCAGCGACCAACCCCATCCTATACAAAACCGCCTTTGAAGCTACAACTCCATGCAGAAACCTGTAAAATATTTCTCGAACCCATGCCTTTAACCTCATCTTATGCAACCCTGCCCATAACTCTTCCACCCATACACTGGATACACAGCCTCCCCTCACAACTTCACCCACCTTCCCCACTCTACCTAACTCATTCACTTTTATCATCCCCGTTCCGCTCCTTACCATAAGATACCTCAACAAATCCTTACATACATACAATTCTTTCCCCCCCACCATTTTTGTACACCACCCACCACCTTCTCGATCATCTTCCCGCCCTCTCCTCCCAACCTCCCAAAACTATTTTTCACATACACATACATCAATCTTTCTTCTATAGGTATCAACCCCAAACCCCCAAACCCATCCTCTTCCTAACCACATCCCGTCTCAACCACGCTTTACCATGAGCCCACACATACCTCATAACCCTGAAATCCAAACGTCTGACATCTTCCTGTGTTAACGGATACGTTGCCGCAACATGCCATAGTCTGCTATAGACGATGGCATTTACCACTATTACACGCTGGTGTAACGTCCAGTCCCCCTGCCTCCATCCCCTCATCCTACTAATCGCACTCTCCACGACCCTCACTGAATTCCCTTCTCTAGCTACTTTCGAATCATGCATGAAAATCACTCCACATATACACAGCTGCTCCACTACTGGCCATCCATCCCTAACCTCCATCCCCCCCCCACCCATGTACCCACCTCCAATAACTTTGACTTTGCCCCATTTACCTGCATTCCCGTTGCCCTCCCAAATATCTTGACTATTCTTCCTACATTCCCAAGCCCCTCATCCCCTCCCACCATAACTGTCATGTCATCAACATACCCCACTATTCCTGGTGCACATCCCTTCACCTCCCCACCTTCTTTCACTCCCTCTTCGATAAGACTATAAAATGGATTCTGTAGGCACACAAACAGGATCTGTGACAGAGGGCACCCCTGCCTCAGACCCTTCCCCATGCACACTTCCCCGCCCACTCTACCATTCACCTGCACTCTAACCATTGCATCCCTATATAAAGTTCTTGCCCATCTAACAATCTCATCCCCAAATCCCTGTTTACTCATTATCTTCCATAACATATCACAGTCGACACAATCATATGCTGCCTTCCAATCTAAACCCAATACCCCACCACTCGTACCACATTCTATAAATTCTTTTATTCGTCCATGCCCTCTTTGCATACACCTACCCGGTATGCCATACTGCCCCTTCTCTATCACGCGTCCAAGCACTCTTTTAATCCTATTACCTAATATCTTCGCAAAAATTTTATAATCCGCACACATCATTGCAAGCGCCCTATAGTCTCTAATCGTCCTACCTCCCTCCCTTTTTTTAACCAGTACCACCACTCCCATGCACTGCGTTGCCCCCATACATTCTTGCACTTTCATCTGATTCAATAATTTCACCAAATTGCTTACATAAAAATCATTAGAAATCCCATCTAACCTAGGCGTTTTCCTCCTACTCATACTACTCACTGCCGTCCACACTTCCTCTTCCCTGATCACTCCTAACTCCAACCGATCTTCATCATCTAAAACCATTGATATTCCTTCCAACAGAATCTGCCCCTCCCTCACCCCTCCCCCTCCCCCACGCCAATACTCATCAAACCATGCATCCAAATAGATACTCACCGCCTCAGTCGTATGCATCATTTGCCCTTTTTCATATCCTGCCAAATTCTCACATACCTCCATCCCCATCACCGTCATCTCCCTCTTAATACTTCTAAACCTTCGCAATACACTTGCAGACGGCTTGTCCCCCCATAGCACATCTTCCATACCTCCACGCAACCTTATAGCATCAAACCTTTCATTCTGAATTTCGTTCAATTTATCTTTCAATACCCCAATCTCTGCCACCAGGTATGAACCCCCTCGCTCATAACAACCTCCCAACTGTCCCTCGATGTATTGTTGCAAGCCATACCTCCAATGCTTCTCCTCCCTTCCTTTCCCTTTATAATACTCCCTAATACCCGGTTTGGCTATCTCCTCCCACCACCCCACTATATTCTCCACCCCATTTCCACTCATCCACATGTTCCCCACCATTCAGCAAAGTCCCAACACCTATCAGTTCCCTCTAATAAACCCACATTCAGTTTCCAGTAACCCCCAAACCATTTAACTACTCCATCCCAACTTACATCAACCAAAACCCCCCTTTGGTCTGAGAATCCCACGTCCAAAGTTTGCACTCTTCCCACTGCCATTCCTCCCATGACATAAACCCTATCTAACCTTGCAGCATACCCTTTGCGTATGAATGTATGCTCCACCTGCCACCTCTCCCCCCTTCCCCCCACATCTACCAATCCCACACTTCCCAGTAACTCCCGCAAAACCCCTAAGACACACCCAGCTCCCTTTGGCTCAACATCCTTTCTACGTACAACACAATTCCAATCACCTCCCAACAGCGATACATCCAGCAAACCTCCCATCATATATACCAATTCATCCCTTACAAAATCTTCTTTCACCTTTCGGCTACTCTCAGCAGGCATATACACCCCCATGAAACACACTCTCACACCCCTCATACCCCATCTACTCTCACTATCCGTCCCCCTCCCTCCTCCCATGCCTTCAACTGAAAAGGGCTTGTCTCCTTCACCAATACAGCCACCCCACCCTTTAATCTCCCAGAGTTCCCCACATACACACAGTACCCTTTTAAAGACAACTCTCTACCATACCTGTAATTATGTTCCTGAAGGATCCCTACATCTACATCATACCGTCTCAGAGTCGCTTCCACCCACTTACGTTTTACCTCTGCTTTTAACCCATTGGTTAAACACTTGAAAACAGACTAGGGGGCTTTCCTTTTGACCTCACTGTCAATGGAGCAACACCTTTGCTCCCTACCATCTCCTTCATACTACTCTTACCTCCCTTCTTCCCTTCCGGCCCTTTCAACCCTCCCTTGCCCCTACTGACCACATCCACCCAAGTTTTCTTACAAGATCTTTGGGCCGGCGTGAGGACGGCGTCACTATCGGACACCCCCACCGACCACTTCCTGGACTCCCCAACAACATCCATACCATCATCAATGTCAACGTCATGCACTGTCACCCGCACGACCTACGTTGTCAAGCCTTCCTGCACTGTACCATTCTCAGCTTCTACATTCACACCCTGTTCTACTGTTAAGGCATGTGTAATGCCCTCCGTCATCTCTCCCAGAGAAGTGTCGAGATAACCTGATATCATCTCCTGTAATGGAACATCTAAACACAAGTCCTCCACTGCAGCGGAACTTTCGGTCTCCTCCACCTCCGCTGGCTGTGTAGCGCCTGGCAGTGTCATACATGCCTCTCCTGCACCCTCCATGATTTTGCTCCATCTCCCCGATGGTGCCACAACCACATCCTTGTCTGCCGCCCTCTTCTCTACAAGGTCCACTGCAACCGTATTTGTATCACAAGCACGATGCGGTTGCCTTCGGTCACACACGGCCGACACATATGCAGCATGTGCGACTCTGTCCTGCATAGGTCATATAGACCTGAGTGCAGAAGTCCGCCATCAAGGTCATGGCCCGCCTCAAGGTCATCTTGATGTTGAAAGAGCCTTCTGGCAATCCCAGGTATGGACCCTCAGTCCATCTTCCCATAGTCATCGAATGGATGATGCCGTAAACCTTAAACACCGACCTAATGTCACATTCGTCTGCCTCAAATGGTACATTATGTACACGTACCCAAGTATAGTAGCGTGACACGTCCTTCAGTTTGACTTCCATGCTCGAGTTGACCACCATCCTGATATCTTGATATTTTTCCCCCACTCGGTCGTACGCACTTGCTGTCATCAGTTTGACAAAAATGTGGGAGGCACTATTAAGTGCTACACCATACAATTCTTCATTTCCAATACCATATGTCTCTCTTATTATAGCCGGAAGTACCACAGCTGCAGTAGATGGATATACAGCACCTCTAACGACCTCTATGCAGACGGTGTTTATTCTTCTACGGCTCACCGACGCCAAGTTGGTGAAAATGAGTCACTCACAACTGTGCCACCGGAGGAGCTGCCAACGACCGACCAGTATGACGGCAAAACCACCATAAGAAGCAGCAGCTGCAACACGTCCTCCCTCCTCCATGGTGGTACGTGCACTATCGCCATCTACCTCTTCCTTCCTCTATACAAAATATTACAATGTTGCAGTAATAAAGAAAAAAATCCAGGCAGATTCAGGGGAACGACGACTCTCCAGACTCCTTCTCTATTTCCTCAACATTGCAAACTCCTGTGTTGATTGCAACAAGAAAGGCCTCTGTTATCACACGCACAAGCATGCATGCCTATACATATGCACAAACATGCACTCGTTTATACATATACACACATGCACTCGTTTATACATATACACACATGCACTCGTTTATACATATACACACATGCACTCGTTTATACATATAATAATAATATAATAATATCTTTATTTACTACAAGTACATGTACAAGGTATACAGTCCTATCTGACATCAGTGACATACTACTACATAGAAAGTCCCTTGTTATGCTAAGCATTTCAAGCAAATTAGGTCAGTGTCCCAGGATGCGACTCACATCAGTCGACTAACACCCAGGTACCCATTTTACTGATGGGGAACATAGACAACAGGTGTAAAGAAACACGCCCAATGTTTCTACCCTAGCTGGGAATCGAACCCAGGCCCTCACCGAGTGACTTTGTAAATGGTCCAAGTCGGACCGAAACGTCGTCGTAAGCTCCTCTCTTTTTATATGTGCGGGTTGTGTGTGTAAAGGATATCCAAGGTTGCAGACAATGTTGAAATTGGTGTTGTTGGTAGAGGCTTCGAGTGGTAAGGCTTCAGTTGGTTAATATTGTAAACTCTTATTTCCGTTTGCCGGGCATACATACTACATAGTTTACATCATTTTCCTTGTTTACCACTTAATATGGACCTTGATAACGCGGTAACAGTGAGTGACGGGGACTAATCTTTGTGCCATGACCAGATCTTTGGATTTAAATGAGCGATGTTTCGCTCGGTGGTCATATAACCGTTTCATCTTTGCTTGAGCAATGCTCATATTTTCAGCGGCTAATTTTCCGGCGAAAGATAAACGCTCTTGCATCAATGGAGGAGATGCTTTTATAGAAGGTCCAGTGCTGCCCGTCCATGCGTCTCTTAAGACGGCCAGAGGGCCTCGGACCTGTTGACCGTAAATTACCTCGAAAGGAGTAAAGCCCGTGCTTTCTTATTCGCTTTCTCTTAGATCAAATAAGAAAATGGAACCCCTTCATCCCAGTCTTGGGAGAATTGTTCACAATAGGCCCTTAACATGGACTTTAGGGTCTGGTGGAAACGCTCAAGAGCGCCTTGAGATTGTGGATGATAGCTAGTGGATAGCACTGATTCTACCCCCAGGCGGGATAAGTCTTCTCTAAAAGCTTCAGAGGTAAAGTTCGTTCCCTGATCCGACTGAATTTCTCGCGGGATTCCCACCTGAACAAAAACTTAAACAGTGATCAAACTATTACGCGAGCGTTGGTCTTCCTGACAGGGATAGCCTCTGGATACCTGGTGGCGGCGTCCATGATGGTGAAGCGGTATTTGTTTCCCTGCTTGGTCTTAGGCAGGGGACCCACACAATCTATAATCAGACGTGAAAAAGGCTCCCCACGGGCTGGGATCGGAATGATGAGTGCCGGGAGAGGTGTAAGGACTGGTTTGCAGGCCACCTGGCAAACATGGCATTCTTTCACATACTTCATAACTCTTTCCCTAACCCTTGGCCAATAAAATTGTTTTAAGGTTTTTCCCAAGGTCTTTCGGGTACCCAGATACCCGCCTAATGGGCTGTTATGCGAAAAATCAAGGGTTAGGTCCCGGCAAGAAGTAAGTAATACCACCAGGTTTTTGCTGGTAGCGGGCCCTTTACCGGCCTCCTCCTTCATTAGAATGCCAGCTCTGTCATAATAAAAACAGTTCTCCAGTTCCTTGGCCTGCACTTCGGAAACTGCCTCGTTCCTACAGTAATCTAGGTCAGAATCTACTAACTGGGCTTGTATCAACTCCTCTTTTCCAAGCTTTTTAACGCCAGCCGGCTCAGGATTAGGAACCATCATGGCCTGACTGGGTCTGAAAGCACATGCCTGGACAACATTTCTGAACAATAAGTTCAAACCTAGATCTTTACTTTCTTCTACCAGGTTAGAAGGTAAATTAAGATCTGGTAAGCGAGACATAGCCCTCGTTATGACGTTAAGATGGAATAAGGCGGGACCTTCTTTTGAAGCCTCTAGGGCACAGTTAACATCCGACTGGTTATCAATAACCAGTGGTTCCTTGCATGTTCCCTGATGACATATGTCGTTCCCAAGTAACAGACCAACGCCCTGGATGGGGAATTTTTTACTGGATAATCCCACAGTCATCCAACCGACGTAATCGGGAATTTCTAAGTAAACCCTATGTAAAGGTACCTTAATTAGAGCGCCTCCATACGCCTCTTAGTGTCGGAGGAATCACCTACAGGGAAAGATTACTTCCGGTATCACGAAAGGTTGTAACATTTACTAACCTTGTTTCGTCGAGCCCGACTTTACCCTGTGCGAGGTATGGTCCCATGGCCTTTCGTATGTCTTTTCTGAATGGGTTTCAGACTTGAGTCATCTTGACTGTCGGTTTCCCTGAAGGGATGAGGTTGAATCGGTACCTGTGTACTTAGACTTTCTGTTTGATGAACAGGTAATTACCTGAGTAAGGTAACGAATCCCCTGCTCGTACTTCCTGCCTCGTTCTCTCTTGAAACACTGACTTTTGATGTGTCCAGTCTTTCGGCAATATTGACAGAGCAGTTCCCTGTCCAATCTCCATTGTTTGGGAACTTTATCCCTTTCGTAACTTTGCTTTCTTGTCTGTTGGTGAAAGAAGATTTCTTATAGGGGTGCTGTGTGTAAGCTACGCGTCCGGATTTAAAGATTTTCTTTGGGTGTTTCTGGACTATATAGCAGTTGGTAGATGGATCTATAATTTCTAAAGAGTAGTAGTCAACAGAGTCAAGTCTGAGGCGGCTACGGTGAAAAGCTCTGTTTCACAAGGCACAGTACTCGCTCCCATCCTGTTCCTCAACCTTATATCGGACATAGACAGGGATATCAGCCACAGTGCCTTGTCTTCCTTTGCAGATGACACCCGAATCTGCATGACAGTGTCCACCATTGAAGACACTGCAAGACTCCAAGCAGACATCAACCAAATCTTTAAATGGGCTGCTGAAAACAATATGAAGTTCAATGATGAGAAATTTCAATTACTCAGATATGGAAAACGTGACGAAATTAAAATCTCATCGGAGTATAAAACAAATTCCAGCCACACAATAGAGCGAAAAACTAATGTCAAAGACCTGGGAGTGATCATGACAAAGGATCTCACCTTCAAGGACCATAACACTGTAGCAATCGCATCTGCCAGAAAAATGACAGGATGGATAATGAGAACCTTCAAAACCAGGGATGCCAAGCCCATGTTGACACTTTTCAGGTCGCTTGTTCTATCTAGGCTGGAATATTGCTGCACACTAACTGCACCTTTCAAGGCAGGTGAAATTGCTGAACTAGAAAATGTACAGATAACCTTCACGGCACGCATAACTGCAATAAACCACCTCAATTACTGGGAACACTTTAAGTTCCTAAACCTGTACTCCTTGGAATGCAGGCGGGAGAGATACATTATTATATACAAGTGGAAAATTCTCGAGGGAGTAGTACCAAACTTGCACACGAGTGTCACTCCCTACGAAAGCAAAAGACTCAGCAGACGATGTAACATTCCCCCAATGAAAAGCAGGGGTGCCACTAGCACGTTGAGAGACAACACAATAAGTGTCAGGGGCCCAAGACTGTTCAACTGCCTCCCAGCATACATAAGAGGGATTACCAATAGACCCCTGGCTGTCTTCAAGCAGGCAATGGGCAGGCATCGGTGTCTGACCAGCCAGGCTGTGGTTCGTATGTTGGATTGCGTTCAGCCAGCAGTAACAGCCTGGTTGATCAGGCTCTGATCCAATATGAGGCCTGGTCACAGACCGGGCCGCAGGGGCGTTGACCCCTGGAACTCTCTCCAGGTAAACTCCAGGTAAGAAAGTCATTAGTTATATGAAGGGTAAAATCTTTAATAGGAACATTTTTTAAAAGAAATGTATGTAACAAAAACTAATTCTTTTGTTCTTTTACAGGATGGTATAGAGGAGAAAAAGAGCCATGAAGTTTGGTGTTCCTAGAATATTGCGTGAACCCACTGATCACTCAACCAACTGCTGCTTCTGTCTGGTTGATCCTTCCAAATGCCGAACTGGGGAAAATGCACCTGCTATTTCTTATCCAGCCCTTCCTTCTTCTATTGCACCAGTACCACACAGTGCTGATCTTCCTGTACCTACACCAGAAAGAGGTCAACCGTCAGAAGAAAGCAGCAAATCAGAAAATGAAGATCACAGTGAACAAGACTATGATCTCACAGATGCAGTTGTTGGGAGGAATCCTTACTACCCAAACTAAACCTCAATGACATTATCAAAGTCAAATGCTGAGCTTTTGATTTCAAGGCTCAAGGAGTGGGACTTGGTGGATGAAAGTGTGCAAGTGACAAGCCAAAGAAACGTCACCAACATTTCTCAACCTCCTTCACTAATGAAGACAGGTTGTGCTATTGTAATGATGTATCAGGCCTGTGTGATGCAATTGGAATTGCATGCAATCCAGATGAGTGGAGACTCTTCATTGACAGCTCCTCCAGAAACTTAAAAGCTGTACTTCTGCACAATGGGGACAAGTATCCATCTCTTCCCATGGCTCATTCAGTGCATCTTAAGGAGGACTACAACAGTGTCAAACTTCTACTGGAAGCTTTGAACTATGATAAGTATAGCTGGGAGGTTATTGGAGGCTTCGAAATGGTGGCATTTTTATGGGACTTCAAGGAGGCTTTACCAAGTTTCCCTGTTATCTCTGTCATTGGTATAGCAGAGACAGAATAGCCATTACCAGAGGAAACACTAGGCTCAAAGGACTGAGTTCTCAGTAGGAAGACATAATATCAAACATAAACCATTGGTGGATCCTCAAAAGGTTCTGTTCCCTCCATTACACATCAAACCAGGGCTAATGAAACAGTTTGTTACAGCTCTTGACAAAGAGGGCTGCAGCCTTCAAGTATCTTCAAGATTTCTTTTACCAAGCTATCAGACACAAAGGTGAAGGCTGGCATCTTCACTGGACCACATTATGGAGTGCTCAGAATTTCCAAAGAAGGTCAAAGAGAAGGAAAAAGAAACCTGTTACAAAATACGCGATATCTATTAGAAATAGACATCTCCAGTGAACACTAGAAAGGAATATCCCTCTAGCATTCAGCCTGTTACTGGGTTTTTGCAACAAGTAGTCAGTATCCTGGTCCAGTTATCCGACATATTCAATAGCATCATAGGATATCAACTGATAGGGTACTAACCAAAGAATTTAATTTAATATGATTATTAACAAAGTGTCTAGGGTATCAAACTAAATCAAATTAAATATAATCAGGATATTAATTATGATATTAATTAGGAGGTTAATTAGGAGTTTAGCTCCTACACTTCTCTCATAAACAATATTATTGTGCTGATGGCACATATATCTTAATGGCTCTTATGTACCATCTGGAACAATGTCAGCAATTTACAATAATATTCAGTATATACAAATATGTGTATGTGTGTGCTCCAGGTAACTCGTTAAGACTCGACTCGAACAGTGACCGACTAAACGTCCTCTCATAAGCTAACTTCTCTAACAAACAGGCTATCAGAACAGCTTGCTTGAACAATAAAACGACCAATTCGCCGAACAGCAATATAGCAAGCAACAGCAACACTGCGTTAGGAACAAGGAGATAAAATAACGACCTAACTGGATACCATCAGCAGATCCTCCATAATAGTCACAAAACTCCTTAATACTGAATCTAAGTTCAGCATAACCAAAATCCCGACTACGACGATGCACAGATGCCTCAACGATTAGGTCAGAAGCTATGCTAGAGACCTGAGTTATCTCAGTGTCAATGTGACACACAACCCAGTAAAACGTCGAAATCACTAAGTCTAGGCTATTCTCTGTGAACAGAGTTACACAGAGTCCAGAAAGTATGTGTCATCTCACCACAGAACACATGCTCTACCAAACAGAGTCTAAAGGACGAGGAAACAAGCAGAGACAAGAGCAAGGTGTTACTCCAACGAGGGTCAGCAGAGGAGAGAGCGATGAAGGGGGGCAGCCACCTCCCACAGGTGTGATCACGTGACTCGCATGTGACTGCTGCCCAGCAACTCCAGAAGCCAGCAGTATAACAGCAAGTGCTCGTTAGCGAGTAGTTTGCCAACTCACGGCTGCTACTCAACACTCTCGAACAATTGAGCACAAAATGTAAATGTTACATCCTACCTATTTATATAGCTAAGTCAAATAATAATATAAAGCAAGATATTAACGATTTAGCTATTATCAAAAATATCAGCAATATAAAATTAAAAGAAATGGAAATATACATAAACACAATATATAAATTGTGCCCCAACCTGGGGTCGCAATACGCTGGATGACCAAAACGCCAGCAGTTTCTACACTGTTGCGGTGTAGGGATCACCTTTCATCTGGAAATATGCATCTAGAAGAGGTGGGGGTCTTCATCTTCGAAGTCTTCATTGTTCAAATGGTTGAACAACTTATCAGGTTCATCGTTGTCCACGTTGTTTATCTCATGGCTCACTAGATCTGGAAATATGCATCTAGAAGAGGTGGGGTCTTCATCTTCAAAATCTTCATTGTTCAAATGGTTGAACAACTTATCAGGTTCATCGTTGTCCACGTTGTTTATCTCATGGCTCCCTGGATCTGGAAATATGCGTCTAGAAGAGGTGGGGTCTTCATCTTCAAAGTCTTCATTGTTCAAATGGTTGAACAACTTATCAGGTTCATCGTTGTCCACATTGTTTATCTCAGGGCTCACTAGATCTGGAAATATGCGTCTAGAAGAGGTGGGTCTTCATCTTGAAGTCTTCATTGTTCAAATGGTTGAACAACTTATCATATTATTATTATTAAGTTTTCTTTTGACAGTAAAATAAATCTCTGTCTTTGCTATAAAAAAAAACAGAAAGCAAAACATTTCAATGTTTCATAGTGTAAAATGTCCGTATAATTCAATTAATTTCCTTAAATAATAGTATCAAACCATGTCAAAGATGTTGCTATCACCTAGTCTGAGTGATCACATAGGTCTATTGGGGATGCATCTGCTATATTACCATAGTCTTGATCGTTAAATTGGTTATCAGGATCTTCAATATCTACCCAGTTAATCTTATTGTTCATCTGATTTGCAAATGTGGAGTCTTCATTGATCAAATTGTCGAACCAGTTATTAGCTTCATCACTGTCCACATTGTTTATCTCAGGGCTCACCAGATCTGGAAATATGCGTCTAGAAGAGGTGGGGTCTTCATCTTCGACATCTTCATTGTTCAAATGGTTGAACAACTTATCAGGTTCATGGTTGTCCACATTGTTTATCTCAGGGCTCACTAGATCTGGAAATATGCGTCTAGAAGAGGTGGGGTCTTCATCTTCAAAGTCTTCATTGTTCAAATGGTTGAACAACTTATCAGGTTCATCGTTGTCCACATTGTTTATCTCAGGGCTCACTAGATCTGGAAATATGCGTCTAGAAGAGGTGGGGTCTTCATCTTGAAGTCTTCATTGTTCAAATGGTTGAACAACTTATCATATTATTATTATTAAGTTTTCTTTTGACAGTAAAATAAATCTCTGTCTTTGCTATAAAAAAACAGAAAGCAAAACATTTCAATGTTTCATAGTGTAAAATGTCCGTATAATTCAATTAATTTCCTTAAATAATAGTATCAAACCATGTCAAAGATGTTGCTATCACCTAGTCTGAGTGATCACATAGGTCTATTGGGGATGCATCTGCTATATTACCATAGTCTTGATCGTTAAATTGGTTATCAGGATCTTCAATATCTACCCAGTTAATCTTATTGTTCATCTGATTTGCAAATGTGGAGTCTTCATTGATCAAATTGTCGAACCAGTTATTAGCTTCATCACTGTCCACATTGTTTATCTCAGGGCTCACCAGATCTGGAAATATGCGTCTAGAAGAGGTGGGGTCTTCATCTTCGACATCTTCATTGTTCAAATGGTTGAACAACTTATCAGGTTCATGGTTGTCCACATTGTTTATCTCAGGGCTCACTAGATCTGGAAATATGCGTCTAGAAGAGTGGGGTCTTCATCTTCAAAGTCTTCATTGTTCAAATGGTTGAACAACTTATCAGGTTCATCGTTGTCCACATTGTTTATCTCAGGGCTCACTAGATCTGGAAATATGCGTCTAGAAGAGGTGGGGTCTTCATCTTCGAAGTCTTCATTGTTCAAATGGTTGAACAACTTATCATATTATTATTATTAAGTTTTCTTTGACAGTAAATAAATCTCTGTCTTTGCTATAAAAAACAGAAAGCAAAACATTTCAATGTTTCATAGTGTAAAATGTCCGTATAATTCAATTAATTTCCTTAAATAATAGTATCAAACCATGTCAAAGATGTTGCTATCACCTAGTCTGAGTGATCACATAGGTCTATTGGGGATGCATCTGCTATATTACCATAGTCTTGATCGTTAAATTGGTTATCAGGATCTTCAATATCTACCCAGTTAATCTTATTGTTCATCTGATTTGCAAATGTGGAGTCTTCATTGATCAAATTGTCGAACCAGTTATTAGCTTCATCACTGTCCACATTGTTTATCTCAGGGCTCACCAGATCTGGAAATATGCGTCTAGAAGAGGTGGGGTCTTCATCTTCGACATCTTCATTGTTCAAATGGTTGAACAACTTATCAGGTTCATGGTTGTCCACATTGTTTATCTCAGGGCTCACTAGATCTGGAAATATGCGTCTAGAATAGGTGGGGTCTTCATCTTCAAAGTCTTCATTGTTCAAATGGTTGAACAACTTATCAGGTTCATCGTTGTCCACATTGTTTATCTCAGGGCTCACCAGATCTGGAAATATGTGTCTAGAAGAGGTGGAGTCATCATCTTCGAGGTCTTCATTGTTCATCTCGGCTTTCTCTTCTATCGCTGCATCTTTGGTTGAGAAAGCCTCATCTAACTTGTTTGAGGAAATGTTCAGGTCATCTGGTCCTTTCAATTGAAGGGATTTTTCTTCTGTTTTTTCAGCAACAGCTGAAAGAAGATAAATTAGTCAAGATTGAACACTGAACAAATTATCAGGATCATCCTTCCAGAAATGGCCCCACTCTGCTGCAAACCAAATTTTTGAGGTGGATTCTTCACCTTGTGGTGCTCTGTGGCCTGGTGGCTAAAGCTCTCGCTTCATACGGTGAGGGTCTGGGTTCGATTCCCAGCGAGAGTAGAAACATTGGGCGTTTCTTTACACCGGTTGTCTATGTTCACCCATCAGTAAAATGGGTACCTGGGAGTTAGTGGACTGGTGTGGGACTGTGGGTTGCATCCTGGGACACTGACCTAATTTGTCTGAAATGCTCTGCATAACAAGGGGCTTCGTATATACAGTGGACCCTCGGTTAACGAATACCCCGGAAATCGTGCAATTATGTAAGTATAATTTTGTAAGTTCTTGTGGAAGTGTATTTTTGGGGGTCTGAAATAGACTAACCTACGTGAAATTTTTCCTTAAGGGAGTAAATTCGTTCGGTAATGGCACTTGAGCAGACTTCAGGAGTGAAGTTTTTACGAAACTCGGGGGTCCACTGTAGTAGTATGTATGTCATTAATGTCAGCTAGGCCTGTATACCTTGTACATGTAGTAAATAAAGATTATTATTGTTATTACCTTCGATGTTCTGATCTTCCTCTTCTGTCTCTGTATCCCCTGTGGTTGAGGAAATATTCAGGTCATCTTGTCTTTTTAAATTAATGGATTCTTCAGCAACAGCTAAAAGAAGATAAATTAGTCAAGACTGGTTGTATCTGCAGAAAAGATGTTATGCAATAACTGGAACGTATGTTTAAAGTGTCGAGAAATGCCTTCCAAATACTAAATTAGAGGACTTTCAGTTGTTTCCACATTTATAGAAATAATGCCTGTTAAGTAGACTGGTGTGGGTGGCATCCTGGGACAAAACTGACTTAATTTGCCCGAAATGCTCAGCATAACAAGAGGCTTTCTATATAAATAGTAATATGTCACTGATGTCAGCTATGGTCTGTATACCATGTACATGTACTTGTAGTAAATAAAGATATTATTACAAGCACTACAGGATCCTTTTCCAGCAAACCCCCATTGCTTGGGCCGAGGCCTGAGTGCTGGGGAAGCTCATGAATGCCTCTTGCTGTGAGTGTTGCTGCTGCTACTTCACGTGTCCGTTGTACTCTAATTTCGCTTCTTTGCGATTTGTTAAGTACAGTGGACCTTCCGTTTTCTTGCACCTCCAAACTCGAACAACTATGTAAATGTATTTTTGTAAGTGTACTTTTGTGGGTCTGAAAAGACTAATCTAATTTACATTTGTCCTTATGGGAACAAATTCGTTCGGTAATGGCACTCAAACAGTATTCTGGAAAGAATTTTCAACGAAAACCGAGGGTCCACTGTATACGTATATATATATATATATACAGTGGACCCCCGAGTAACGAACAAAATTCATTCCAGAAGCCTGCTCAAGTGCCATTACTGAACGAATTTACTCCCTTAACCCTTTGGGGGTCGCCAGGCCTTCTCAGAAACATGTTCTCATGTCGTGTCAGTATCATATATACACTTGTTTAGTGTATCTTTATAAAGCTGGTCCCTTTGCGTGTGACGTCACGGTACCCGCTGACGTCAGAGGCTCAGCGCATGTACACAGCCTATCATAGGCAGACTGCCTCACTACGTTAGACCTACAGGCGAGACAGAAGGTGTGCTGGACTCTCCTCTAATTACTGTAAATATACCGTAACCATCCAACAAGGAGTATCTTTGACCTATATATCTCTCCCAAGATCCACACGACAAGTGGTGACAGCGGTGTGCCGTAATTTTTATCGATTACGATGTTATAGAGAGATAGACTTCAAGCAAGCAAACAGCCTCCAGACCGACCACGTTACCAGCTCCTACATCAAAGAAGTCTACATATCTACAGTATCTCCTGGTCAGCTAAGTGCCTTACTTGTTAATTTTGCTGAAACCTACGAGGGGTTGACCCGGGTTTTGCAAATTCTGTACGAGTAAGCCAGTGAGGGGAGAGTCCCATTCAAGCCAGTAAAGCCACCACCAGCTACGTCAGCCTAGGCTTAAGCCAGCTTCTACCTTGCTGTGCTAGTTTGTCACAAGATTCCAAGCCAGTCAATCTGTGTGAAAATATTCTACTAAGCCAGCAAAATAGCAATTTGGCCAATTTCACACAAATTTCAAACGATGCCAATTTCAAAATAGGGTCCAGAATAAACAATGCAGACATTCCTGGCACTAAAATAACATCTTCTCTGTTCATTAGTCACGTCTCCAGGCCTCTCTTACATTACTTTTGCTTTTCATTTTGAATTTTTATTCTCACAAAAAATAGAAGATATGCTGTTATGTATACAACTGCATCATTGTAAAAATGGTATAAATAATATCAGAGCACTTGTGCATGAATATTATACTCGCCAGTTGATGTGTATTGACGCATGGTGTGATTTGTTTACTCTTGAACATCGCAAAAATCGAACATTTTCGTTTTGAGCCCCAATTTCAAGGTACTTGTCATTGTCAAACCAATCAAAATCATCTCTATTTATGTAATATATCTTCCATTCTATCATATGAGACCAAGAAAACGAGAATACACCAATAAATACCATACGTAAATAGACTGCAAAGTTGCTGTTTTAAACGAAAAAAACGGTCAGTTTTTTTTTCTCATTATGCAGTGTGTGCTGCAGGATTTTTTTTTATACTGCGCACACTGACCACATAGACCCATTCTTTCATATGTAGGCCTACCAGCCGTTTCCCGCTTAATTTGAGGCCGCTAGAATTTACGCGTACTAGTACGGCACCAACCCCTGCTCGTAAAACATACTAGTACGGCACTGACCCCGAAAGGGTTAAGAAATAATGTCAAGTAGGTTAGTCCATTTCAGACCCCCAAAAATACACTTACAAAAGCACTTACAATATATTATACTTACATAATTGTACGATTTCCGGGGTGTTCGTAACTCGGGGGTCCACTGTATATATTATGGTGCTTAGGGGAAGCGCTACACCCGTAAGGGTCATACAGCACTTGGAAGAATGGGAAACAATCAGATTTCGATGAAGAAGAGGCCATTTCCTGGCTTCAAGAGCCCATAAACATCATCAGTAACCTTCCTTGTGGAAACTTCCACAAGGACAAAATAATTACATTAGAGCCTACTTCACTTTGTGCAGGTTATGTATCACAAGCTTGTTGTTTCTGCCACAAATGACTGTATAAACTCTTAAGCTTACTTACTTGCAAAAATCAGTTGTGTTGGGTCACTCAACTGCGCCTTGGTCACTAAGTTGTAAAGTGCACCTATTGAAATTTATTATATTGGCTACTTGGGCATTATCACAGTCAATTTATAGACATTTTGTTATGAAAAATAATTGCATTCATTTAAAAATTGTATAAATGTACCCAAGTAAAGTTATTTACTTACGTAACTATTAATTTTCCAGCCCAAAACTTGATATGTTCCAATACTCTCCTGACTTTATTAACACTCCGTGCTGTTTATTTATATTAATTACGGCATAATAAATAGTAATGTATAGTTTTACCATTACTTTTTATTCTTATAATTTTTAAAATATTTTTTCATTAAGTGTAACAAAATCTAACAATAATATTTATTTAACCCTTAAACTGTCCACACGTAGATATACGTTCACTGCGTAGCTGACCAAACGTAGAGCTACGTTTTATTTTTTATTCCTTCAAATTCACCCAAATCCAGTTATACTGGCCAACACTGTTAATGCCGAATTACAGAAAATATCAACATGGATGACGACTAACAAGCTTACTCTCAATACTGACAAGACCTACTTCATACAGTTTGGAAGCAAAGCCACAAATGTTCCACTTAACACTCAATGGTTCACCCAACACAAGACTCACAGAGGGAAAATTCCTAGGAATCCACCTTGACAGTAGCCTTAAATTCTAAACACACATACAACAAATTTCCAAGAAAATCTCAAAGACAGTAGGCATATTATCAAAGATATGCTATTATGTGCCACAATCAGCTCTCCTTGCACTATATCATTCACTTATCTACCCTTATCTCACCTATGGAATCTGTGCATGGGGCTCAACAACATTAAATCACCTTAGACCACTCATAACCCAGCAAAAGGCTGCAGTCAGAATGATAACAAATTCCCACTCTAGACAGCATACTCCACCAATATTCAAAAGTCTAAAACTACTCACCGTAAAGAACATTCATACTTATTCTTGTGCCTACTACATACAGTGGTACCTCGACTTACGATATTTTTTCATTCCAGAATGCTGTTCAAGTGCCATTACCAAACAAATTTATCTCCTTAAGAAATGTTGTAAAATAGACTAGTCCTTTTAGACCCCCAAAATTACACTTACAAAAGCATTTAAAAAAATAAACTTACATAAAAGGGTGAGTTTGGGGACCATCGTAAGTCGAGGTACCACTGTATATAAAACTTTACACTCTAATATAAACCCTCCGCTCAAAATTCTCCTCACCAACTTTAATAGGACCCATGACCACAACACAAGATACAGATCACTTTTTGATATACCCCGAGTTCATATCAACCTAGTACAGTGGTACCCCGACTTACGATATTAATCCGTCAGAGAGGGCATATTTTAAGGCGAAACAATCGTTACACGAATCAATTTTCCCCATAAGAAATTTTTTTTTTTTTTTTTTTTCAACAAGTCGGCCGTCTCCCACCGAGGCAGGGTGACCCAAAAAGAAAGAAAATCCCCAAAAAGAAAAAACTTTCATCATCATTCAACACTTTCACCACACTCATACATAATCACTGTCTTTGCAGAGGAGCTCAGATACTACAGCTGAGAAAAGTCCCTCCCAGCTGTCACTATCTCAGACCCCTCCTTTAAAGTGCAGGCATTGTACTTCCCATTTCAGGACTCAAGTCCAACTAAATCAATTAACTGGTTTCCCTGAATCCCTTCACACAATGTTACCCTGCTCACCTCCAACAGCTCGTCAGGTCCCAAAACCATTCGTCTCCATTCACTCCTATCTAACACGCTCACACTGCTTGCTGGAAGTCCAAGCCCTCGCCCACAAAACCTCCTTTACCCCTTCCCTCCAACCTTTTCTGGACGACCCCTACCCGCCTTCCTTCCCCTACAGATTTATACGCTCTCCAAGTCATTCTACTTTGATCCATTCTCTCTAAATGACCAAACCACCTCAACAACCCCTCTTCAGCCCTCTGACAAATACTTTTAGTAACTCCACACCTTCTCCTAATTTCCACATTCCGAATTTTCTGCATAATATTTACACCACACATTGCCCTTAGACAGGACATCTCCACTGCCTCCAGCCTCCTCCTCGCTGCAGCATTTGCAACCCATGCTTCACACCCATATAAGAGTGTTGGTACCACTATACTTTCGTACATTCCCTTCTTTGCCTCCATGGATAACGAAATAATGGAAATAAATTTAATCCATCCAAGACTTCCAAAAGTAGTTAAATAAAATATTTTTTAGAACTTTTTGACATTAAATAATACAGAATTTAATGAAGAATACCTAAATACACATGTAAATATTGTACAATAACATGTCACTTACATTTATTGAAGAGTTGTTGATGTGTGGAGGACGGGAGGAGGGGAGAAGGTGGAGTAGTATGCTAGTGTTTGGAAGGGGAATCCCCTTCCATTAACACTGCAGGTACCAAGTTCTTTTCCGGGGTTACTGGCCTTTTTCTTTGAATGCTACACTCCCTGCATCCTTGCTACACTCCCTGCATCCTTTCTACACTCCCTGCATCCTTGCTACACTCCCTGCATCCTTGCTACACTCCCTGCATCCTTGCACTCCCTGCATCCTTGCTACACTCCCTGCATCCTTGCTACACTCCCTGCATCCTTGCTACACTCCCTGCATCCTTGCTACACTCCCTGCATCATTGCTACACTCCTGCATGAATGCTACACTCCCTGCATGCCTGCTACACTCCCTGCATGCCTGCTTACACTCCCTGCATGCCTGCTACACTCCCTGCATGCCTGCTACACTCCCTGCATCCCTGCTCACTCCCTGCATCCCTGCTACACTCCCTGCATCCCTGCTACACTCTCTGCATCTTTGCTACACTCCCTGCATGCCTGCTACACTCCCTGCATCCCTGCTACACTCTCTGCACCTTTGCTACACTCCCTGCATGCCTCTACACTCCCTGCATGCCTGCACCTCCCTGCATGCCTGCTACACTCCCTGCATCCCTGCTACACTCTCTGCATCTTTGCTACACTCCCTGCATGCCTGCTACACTCCCTGCATGCCTGCTACACTCCCTGCATAAATGCTACATTCCCTGCATGAATGCTTCACTCCCTGCACATTCTTTACCACAGGCTTGGCACTAGGAGCTTTCTTGGGGCCCATGGTGGCTTATTTAGCAGTTGCAAGCACTAAAACAGTGGAATAATGACAATATACTGGTATGAATGCGTGGGTGTGGTGGGTGGTCGCTCTCACTTGTAAACAATAGCACACTGACGCTCCCTGGAGTGCGCGCTCAGCTGGGCGCCAAGCGGACACGTCCGGTGCGAATGTCGGTACACGAAGCAAACATCGTAAGTCACAGTCACATTTTTTACGTTATAAATATCGGTTATCAAAAATAACGTAAAATGATAGCATCGTAAGTCGGGGTACCACTGTACGTATGTACAAATTCTATGCACATAAAGGGCCCCAGATTCTGGAATTCATTACCAGTAAATATTAAGATAACATTGTCTGAAAATCAATTTAAGTCTCTACTCAAAAACCACCTACTCACCCAAAACTAAATAATCATACTATAAACTACTTTCAAAAATGCTCAATATTACTTTCCTATAAGATAATTTCAATTTTTAATAATATGTTACTATTATGTTACCCCCTACTTACCCAAAACTAAATACTCATACTATAAGTTACTGTCAAAAATGCTCAATGTTATTTTCCTTAAGATAATATCAACTTCATATTACCATTCTCCTAAACACTTGTTACAATCTAATATCATCATATAATAATTTTAACAGTATAATATCATCATATTGTAATTTGAAAACAAATTTTAACTAGAATAAACTCAATAAATTTTCTAATATTATGTTCATAGTCTATAAGTCACTAGATTAAGCTGCCCCTAATGCCATGGCATGTCAGTGGCTCTCCTTGCACTCAATTTATATTGTAACTACCAATACTTATGTAATCTGCAATGAAATAAAATTTACTTTACTTTACTAGTCCTTTTAGACCCCCAAAAATACACTTACAAAACCATTTAAAAAATACACTTACATAAAAGGGCGAGTTTGGAGCAGGACGAACACCGGGGTCCACTGTATCTCTAAATGTATAAACCTGTTATAATTAATGCAACCTAATCTAACTTTGTTTCTGTAGCATTACCAAATAAAGAAATCCATTCTCATGTACTCTTGTACTCCTTGTAACTCATCTAATGACCATATAAACTGTTATTGCAACACAAATACAGTGGACCCCGAGAACGTAAAACTTCATTCCAGAATGCTGTTCAAGTGCTGTTACCAAACGAATTTATTCCCATAAGGAATGATGTAAATTAGATTAGTCCATTTCAGACCCCAAAAATACACTTATAAAAG
>WNWK01027618.1:25000-26123 GCA_009830355.1 Cherax destructor | reverse complement strand
AGCTTTTTTTTTACACAATTTCTGTTACTATCTTCCCCTGTGTCACTCGATTCCCGTTATTGTTAGGGATTTATGATATCAAAGCCTGAATCAATTTTTTGGGCCCCTCATGATTTACCATTCCTAAACCCATACCTCTAACTAACCCTAGTTTAAACCCCTTTAACAACATCCTCAACTGAGCTAAGGAAATCCTACACCTTCCCGGGATAAGGGGACCTGTATGATGAAGGAAAGCGACCAGTAGTGGGGGAACCGTATGATGAAGTTAGCGACCAGAGTGTGGGACCGTATGATGAAGGTAGCGACCAGTAGTGGGGGACCTGAAAGGATGGGGTAGCAAATTGTAGTGGGGGAACTGTATGAGAAGGTAGCGACCGGGAGTGGGGGACCTGTATATGAAGGTAGCACCAGTAGGGGGGACCTGTATGATAAAGGGAAAGCACCAGTAGTGTGGGGACCTGATGATGAAGGTTGCGACCAGTAGGGGGGACCTGATATGAAGGTTGCACCAGTAGTGGGGGACCGGGGTATGATGAAGGTTGCGACCAGAGTGTGGGACCTTTTGGGTTTGAAGGTTGCGACCAGAGTGTGGGCCCCGTATGATGAAGGTAAGCGACCAGTAGTGTGGGACCTGTATGATGAAGGTTGCGACCAGTAGTGTGGGACCTGTATGATGAAGGTAGCGACCAGTAGTGTGGGACCTGTATGATGAAGGTAGCGACCAGTAGTGTGGGACCTGTATGATGAAGGTAGCGACCAGTAGTGTGGGAACTGTATGATGAAGGTAGCGACCAGTAGTGTGGGACCTGTATGATGAAGGTAGCGATCAGTAGTGTGGGACCTGTATGATGAAGGTAGCGACCAGTAGTGTGGGACCTGTATGATGAAGGTAGCGACCAGTAGTGTGGGACCTGTATGATGAAGGTAGCGACCAGTAGTGTGGGACCTGTATGATGAAGGTAGCGACCAGTAGTGTGGGAACTGTATGATGAAGGTAGCGACCAGTAGTGTGGGAACTGTATGATGAAGGTAGCGACCAGTAGTGTGGGAACTGTATGATGAAGGTAGCGACCAGTAGTGTGGGAACTGTATGATGAAGGTAGCGACCAGTAGTGTGGGA
>WNWK01027618.1:0-20000 GCA_009830355.1 Cherax destructor | reverse complement strand
GTGACGGAGCCTACCAGAGGTAATAATTTGCTCGACCTGGTCTTGTCAAATAAAGAAACTCTTGTAAATAATCTGGAGATCACTGAAGAGCTTGGAGCTAGTGATCACAAATCCATTACTTTTGATATTACATGGGAGTACGAGAATAGGGATAATACGGTAAAAGTTCCTGATTTTCGTTCTGCCGATTATATTGGACTTAGGGAACACCTGTCTAATCTCGACTGGGGTAATCTAGCTAACGATTACGATGGGATCTGCGTTTATGATTTTTCTTAATAATGTACAAAGTGCACAGAGTATGGTTATTCCCCAGAGAGAATTTAGGTCAAATAATAACGATCCCAAATGGATTAACAGGAGGCTAAAACATCTATTAGGGGAGAAGAGAGGAATTTATAGGCGCATCAAAAGAGGAGATGTTAACCTTATTGACCAATATGTTCAGTTGAAAAGAGAAGTAAAAAAGGGGATTAGAAAGGCTAAACGTGACTATGAGATTAAGGTTGCTAATGAATCAAAGACTAATCCAAAAGGGTTCTTTCAAGTGTACAGGACGAAGGTGAGGGAAAAGGTAGGACCTCTGAAAATTGGGAATGGACAGCTGACGGATAACGAACTGGAAATGTGTTCTCTATTTAATGACTATTTTGTGTCAGTCTTTACACAAGAAACGTAAATGAGATTCCAGAAATTAACAATTATTCAGTTCCTGTAGAATTCAAATTAACTAATATTATGTCACGAGGATATGGTTATCAAACAGATAGATAAACTGAAGCAAAATAAGTCCCCGGGACCCGACGAGTTGTTTTCAGGGTATTTAAAGAATGCAAAATGGAACTTAGTCAGCCATTAACGAATGTGTTTAATACGTCCATCCTAACTGGTGTTGTGCCAGAGATGTGGAAGATAGCTAATGTAGTTCCTATATTCAAATCAGGGATAAGTCCATTCCATCAAATTACCGTCCAATAAGCCTCACGTCTATAGTAGGCAAATTATTAGAATCAATTATAGCTGATATTATCAGAAGTCACCTTGAAGAACATAATTTGATTAATGAATCTCAGCATGGGTTTACGAGAGGTCGTTCCTGCCTGACAAATTTACTGACGTTTTTCAATAAAACATTTGAGGCAGTAGACAGTGATAAAGAATATGATATAGTTTACTTGGATTTCAGTAAGGCCTTCAATAGAGTACCTCACAAGAGACTCTTAAGAAAGGTGGCAGCTCATGGTATAGGAGGTAAAGTTCTAGCATGGATAGAGGCATGGCTTACCAATAGAAAGCAGAAGTTTCCATTAATGGGTTCAAATCTGAATGGGGATTTGTCACTAGTGGCGTTCCACAAGGATCAGTTTTGGGCCCATTGTTGTTCATAATTTACATAAATGACCTTGATGAAGGAATTGCAAGTGACATGAATAAATTTGCTGATGATACAAAAATAGGTCGTATAATTCATTCTGAGGAGGATACCAGTGAACTCCAGGAGGATTTGGATAAATTAATGTCTTGGTCTGAAAAGTGGCAGATGAAGTTCAATGTGGACAAGTGTAAGGTGCTAGTCGTTGGTAATGAAAATATCCCTCGAATTTATAAACTAGGTGAAGTTGAGCTTGATCATACAGAATGTGAAAAAGACTTGGGAGTCATGGTAAGCAGAAATCTAAAGCCAAGACAACAGTGCCTAAGTGTGCGCAATAAGGCTAACAGATTACTAGGATTTATTTCAAGAAGTATAAGCAACAGAAGTCCAAAAGTTATTTTACAGCTCTATACATCACTAGTGAGACCTCATTTGGATTATGCAGCTCAGGTTTGGTCTCCTTACTACAGGATGGATATAGATTCATTGGAGAACATACAAAGAAGAATGACTAAAATGATTTACAGTATAAGAAATCTCCCATATGAAGATAGACTTAGAGCATTGAATCTCCACTCTCTGGAGAGACGTAGAATGAGGGAGATATCATCGAGGTGTACAAGTGGATGATGGGCATAAACAAAGGAGATATTAATAAAATACTGAGGATATCGAACCAAGTAAGAACGAGAAATAACGGATTTAAATTGGATAAATTTAGATTTAGAAAGGACATAGGCAAGTACTGGTTTTCGAACAGAGTTGTAGATGCGTGGAACACTCTTCCGAGTAGGGTGATAGAGGCTAGGACCTTGGGTGGCTTTAAAAGAGATTGGACAAATATATGAGTGGGAGGGGCTGGGTTTGATTAGTGTCGTGAGTACAGGAGTAAATTCTTAGGTAGTGGTGGTTTTGATAAGGACCTGCCTTGTATGGGCCAGTAGGCCTTCTGCGGTGTTCCTCCATTCTTATGTTCTTATGTTCTTATTGTGACCACGAACCAGTGGTATTGATCAATACAACACGCGACTAGCCAAGGATTCGAACCCATGTTGTTTTGGCCCGCCTCATAGTGAACGAAAATGACACATGGCGCTCTAACCCACAGGACCACGCAATCCTACAAAACCAAGCACCCAGCCAAGCTAGGTGTGTTACCTTTGTCCGAGGACATACGGTGGTGTGGGTGCCTCTGAGCTAATTTCATTCTCCTCCCCGTTTGTACTATCCTCAACGAGCAGTATTTTATATTATTGTGACCACGAACCAGTGGTATTGAGGCTAGTACACCAAACGGGGAGGAGAATTAAATTAGCTCAGAGCCCCCCACACCACTGCAAGTCCTCGGACGACAGGTTACTGGGTGCTTTGTTCTTGTAGCATTGCGTGGTCTTGTGGGTTAGAGCATCATGTGTGATTTTCGCTCACCATGAGGCGGGCCAAAAGAGCATGGGTTTGAATCCTTGGCTAGTCGCAGTGTTGTTGTTATATATATTCTTACCTTGTGGAATAAGATTACCTCTTTCTGGAGATAAGTAAGTTATCACTACTCTGACCATGTCAAAAATTATTAGGTTATATTAATTAAGAGAAAGAAGGTAATGGATAATGAACCCTTGGGATCAGTTAGACTTTGACTCAGACAAATATTTACGATCTTCATTAACTACAAAGAATATTAAGATTCTTCATTGATGCAAATGATTGAACATCTTAAACAAAAATATTCAATGATAGAACACATTATAAAATACCCATTAATGAGAAAGAAATATAAATTCTCGAGAGTGGCGTCAAGCGAGAAATATCTCCCGATCGGAACACCGGAAATATATGGGGTGTGGTCCCCATTGCCAGAACCCGCTCCTTCCCATTTCCACAGAACCTGCTTTTTCCTAATATTTTGATGGGGTCTTCTTCCCCCCCCAAAAAAACCGGAATCACTCTGATGCATATTACACTACTGAGAATGTAGAAAACTTAATGAAGAAAGTTACGAGATACCATTATTTTAGATGGTGTAAAACTGCCTTATGGTGATCACAACGAAATGTTGAGTGTGATTTTGGAGTGTGATATGTCAGAACTGGAGTCCACTAATAACAATATTGGTGATTTATTCAGATGATATGTTATACCATATATTCATAAATGGTATAATTCACGTACATTGCGATATATGTTAATACTTCTTAAAATTAAGTTAATGTTATGCTCCTGTAATGCAAATACAGTTATGCATCTATAAACGTTGTATACATTAATAAAAAAAGTAATGAATATAAACGATCTCTTCTGATAACTTTTGCAAGGTGTTATTTTATAAAATTGCAATCTGAGAAATTACTTCTATTTGTAAAATATATTTTTATGTAAATACACTCATTTTGGAGCGAGTGTGTATGTGTGTGTGTGTGTGTGTGTACTCAACTATTTGTGGATGCAGGGAACGAGTCACAGCTCCTGTCCCCTTCTCTTCACTGGCCGCTACTCGGTCACTCTACCCGCTCCATGAGCATTATCATACCTCTCCTTAAAGCTATGTATGGATCCTGCCTCCACTACATCACTTCCCAGACTATTCCACTTCCTGACAACTCTGTGACTGAAGAAATACTTCCTAACATCCCTGGGGTTCATCTGAGTCTTCAATTTCCAACTGTGACCCCTTGTTGTTGTGTCCCATCTCTGGAACATTCTGTCTCTATCCACCTTGTCGATTCCTCTCATTATTTTATGTCGTTATCATGTCCCTCTATCTCTTCTGTCTTCTAGTGTCGTCAGGTCGATTTCCCTTAACCTCTCCTCGTAGGACATACCCTTTAGCTCCGGGACTAGTCTTGTTACAAACCTTTGCACTTTCTCTAGTTTCCTTACATGCTTGGCTAAGTGAGGGTTTCAAACTGGCGCTGCATACTCCAGAACGGGCCTAACGTACACAGTGTACAGGGACCTGAATGACTCCTTATTAAGATGTCGGAATGCTGTTCTTAGGAGGGGCGAATGAATTCACGTTTTTTTCTTTATTTTGGTCTAATTTCAATGAGATTTTTACAGTGATTTATACAGCTTTTAAAAACCTATACACTGTCTTTGTTATGATTTTTTGCCTTTAGGTTAGGTAGAAAAAATAAAATGTGCCAAATTTTAGGGGTCACAAAACCAGTAAATTTCTACAAAATTGGGAAGATGTACAATGCTCTAGTTAACATCAGATGAAAGATAAAGGCTCTATAATTGTTGACCCAATCCATTTTAGCAAAAATGTCAGTAGATTCCATTATAAAAATGTTGAAGTTAGTGATTTTGTTTTTGCCTTTATTTTGTGGGGAAAAAATCAATAAAAACAAAGCTGTAAAAGATATTGGAAATCTTTCATGGGTGGTTGTATAGCCATCATTACTCAATAACGTGTGAAAAATCATGACAATCCTATAAATACTTTTCGCAAAACATTACAAACAATGTCAATAACTTATTTCTGAGTTATTAATATATTTTTTTCTGTGAAACTCTATGGATATGGCACGCTAAATCTCAGCGAGTTGCATGCATCAGCACATGTTGAGACCCCAGAGGCCACTGAGGTGGCATGAGTCCCTGCACTTGAATGGAGGCATCAGAGATGTTGCTATTTAGAGTTTTTTTAATGAAATAATCATAAAATTGTAATTTTTGCAGAGACAAAACTAAAAAAAACACTAATTGGCAACATGTATTATTTATGACAGCAAGCACAACAAAAATACATTTAAGGAAAAATATACTTGGAAATATGATATAAACAAGTTGATTACACCAAAATGTTGCCAGAATGATGCACTATTTTTTGGTAAGAAAACATTTTTTCCAAAATTTTTCAATCTTCCTTTCCTAATTTCTGGAACAAGGCCCGCCCTCCCTTAGGTTTGCCAGGCGTCCGTATGCTGCAGCAGTTATATGGTTGATGTGCACCTCAGCAGATGTGTCCGTGTTATACTCACCCCAAGATCTTTTCCTTGAGTGTGTGTGTGTGTGCGTGTATTCGAATATGCAAAAGAAAATAATAAATACAGTGGTACCCCGGATTTCGTATAGCTCCCAACTCGAACAATTATGTAAGTGTATTTTTGTAAGGGCTTTTGTAAGTGTATTTTTGGGGGTCTGAAACGGACTAATCTAATTTACATTCGTCCTTATGGGAACAAATTATTTCGGTAACGGCACTCGAACAGCGTTCTGGAACGAATTATTGACGAAATCCGGGGTACCACTGTATATGTATATTTTTGATAGTTAAGTTATGTGCGAGGCTGGAATGTCGAGTATTCAGTGACGCAGTGAGAATTTTTGTTTAAGAACTGTAACTGTACTGGAGTTGCCTGTGGAACACGAGAGGCCAGGAATTCTAATTCAGTCTCTTTCCCAGAGACTGAAGATGAGAAGCTTGGAGACCAGGTATTCGAAGATGTGCAGAGTATCAATGTATATGAAAACTACAACTTTGATGGAGGTGAATTATTTTGATTCAAACTCCTTCACTGTGACCGAAGATGAAATATTTTGTCTTGAGGTTTTCCCCATAATTATCCAGAATATAGTATTTCATTTAACTTACCAATTTTAATGACATTAACTTTTTAAGAAAAAATACCATTTGGTGAAATCTGTACCACTTGTGAAAAATACTATCTTAAAATATTTTTTTTACGAAAAATAATAATCTAAAAATATTACCTTTAAAGAAGACAATAACTACAGCTTAATGAACAGCTATACTACTTTCTCATGGACATATATCTTTTCAGAATTTCAAAGATAAGTAAAATACTTGAAAAGTTATGAAAAAGACTAGACATAAATTTCTTCCTCGCTGTTAAATTATTAAGTGACAATGAAACAGAATCTAATACTTGCCACCCAAACAAGAATTTATAGGTAGAGTACAATAAATGTTCAGTGAAAAAGCAGTACGATGTATTAATACAAATAATCCCTATTGACTGAGTGACAAAGATATTAAAACGTGATGTTGATGGGAAACCTGGTATGAGGAAATGGAAAAAGATTACTTAATTGTTTAAAGATCGGAGATAAGATTTTGGTTAGCAACCTTGCAAAAGGAAACAGATCAACGAAGGTAGATGGTGAGTCTCTGTATTAAAGAAATTAGAGTTAGAGAGTCTTTAATAAGATAATGAAGGGCTTTTGTTAGTTTTTCAGTCAGGATGGCAGAGAAAGAAGGGGACATTTGATTATGCTTCAGTAACGTCTGTTTAGAGTGAATAAAAGGTGCGGAGCCGTTCATTGAACAGTCACAATTCCCTGTAAACTGTATATGAAATATCCCAGCAAGTCCTCAATCGCAAAATGCTCAACCGTTGATAGAATTATCTCAATACCCTGTGAAGATATTGGAAGAATATTTGGCAAGGAATTACAAGACAATACTCTGTTTCAACTGATGTATTCTAATTATGTTCTTTATTTACCAAAAAGATATTTTTTCTTATAAACCAATAGACCTTATAAAGTAATGACCATTAACCTCATGCTTAAGAACTAAATACTTGAAAGAGTGGAATAACTCCTGTATAAGATCAATACGAGCCACATATAGTGGATGAATACTTATTTGAAAATATAGAATGAAGAAATAATGTACGTAAAAAAATATAAAAGATAATATAGAAAATAGTGATAAAAAAGGTGTCCATGGGAAGTGACAGGACGGGGTGAATGGATCAGGTTAGGCTGCCAAGAGTGGAGTGGGCGGGTGGTGGTGGGGGGCTATATCCAATGTGGGTGGTTGGGAAAAGAGCAGCCGGGAATGAACGATGGAGGGAATAGGGACACAAAGGCAAATCACTCTGAACCAGTCACTTGGAACTTTAATGTAGAATGAAGGGAATTATGATAGCAGTATGAAGTGGAAGATTAGCATGCTTTAAAGCAAAATATAAATAGTGAATTGAGAATAAAAGCCACGAAAGAACTAGAAATATATTCACAATTGATAAATATAGATTTAGAAGAGATACAGTAAAGTCATGGTCGGTCAATGAGAGGTCGAAGAGTGGAGCAATTTCAAGTAGGGTCTTGAGGCAATAAGACCTTGGCAGCTTTAAAAAAACTAGACTAAATAAGAGGAGAAAGGGATGGATTAGAGAGGACGCTTTCCCCCCCTTTTATATTCTTTTAAATGTCACATGGGTCGTGTACTCAGTTTATCACTTATTCAAAAGAAACAAAGAAATATAAAATCATTGAATAATGGAGAAGAACTTGTTTTTATGTCTTATTCATCAAGTTGTCGGTTTTAAATTTTTTAATGTTATAATTAAACATTATTAATTTTTTTTCAACAAACCGATGGGCACCGACACTACAGCTAAAAAAATAAAAAAATCCCCACCCCCCCTTCTGAGGCAGGCCCCGAGTCCCCCCCCCAGGACTCAAGTCCGTCTTACGTAACCATCATACTGATATTATGTACCTGTATAGGAAACCCCACCCTCCTGTCCAACTTTCATCCAATACAAAGAGCACTCTACCACAACCCCCCCCCCCCCACGGTTACCCGTGTGCAGGGAAGACTATAAAAATAAAATAAAATATAAAAAGGGGGTTAATTTTTTAAATTTTGTTTTCCGAACATACAGACATTTCCCCCCAATTTTTGAAAAAGTTTTTAAGTTTACATTTAGTAAAATTTTTTTAAAAGTCCAACACTGAACATTTCCACTAGCGGGGAAAGGGGCCTTAACCTGGTTCATGTTTTTTTATTATGAGTAGTCATTTGTAATTTCAAGAGCTCATTCATCCAAGACTCATCCTCACATTTTCCATTCACTAGGGTTAGAAAAATTTAGGGATTCCCTGACACTGATATTGTCTTAAGAATACAAACGCATAAGAAAAGTAGAATGCTGCAGGGGCCCCCAAAAACCATGCTTGTCAAATCAAACTTACAAAAAACCCCATTCACGACCTATGCAACCCTATTCTTTAAAGTTAACATCTCAAATTTAGACTCCCCGGGGGCAGTCGCGTAGCTCTGCCCCCATCCTCACAGTCCCCGACCCCCCCCTTTTCCCCGTTTCTCATCGTGTGAAAAAAAACCCAAGAACTCAGTAGTTTACGATGCCACAAGCTTGAATTGCGGCTGCCCTGAAAACTGTCTGCAGGTTAATTTTTTGGGGACATTGCATCAAAAAAGGGGGCCCTTTCCCCTCGTTCCTTCACTGATGACGGGGGGGCCCCGAGAAAGTCCTCACCCCAAGTGCGATGAAGACCCTTGATGAACGGGGCCCCATCTGTACCTCCTACTTGACAAGATCATCACGGTCCTGCCCAAACCGCAGCTCAAGTCCTAAATTGAAGAGCAGAATGACTGGGCCACTATCGAAACATCACAAAGATTCCCCCCGCCCCCCAAAATTGCTTAAGATTTTTCTGGACATCACGGGGGCCCCGCCAGAGCAATATGAGACGGCCTGGCTATCTCGTTTACTACATCAGCCCTCGACAGATAAAAACCAGAATGCTTCAAACACTTTTTCCTTGTTGGACTTGCTACTCTTATAACCTCCCCACCACTGACTGCCACCTTAAGGATAAGTAGATTTGCTCCACCTGTGGGAATGAAGGCCATGACCATTGATTCTGTACCTCTCCCTTTTCCCACCACGCATCAATTGCAAGAGCGATCATCACATTATAAAAACCCAAATGTCCTGTCCGAAAGGGGGAACTTTTTTTAAAAATAAAAGAAGATCTTGAAGACGACCGTTAATTCCCAACTTATGGGCAGTAGAAAAATTTAGACGGCCACTATTTGGGAGTGGCCGTCACCGAAACGTAATCAACCACCAGGCCCTTTTCTCCACTATCTGACGGTGTTTCCACAGAAATTTATTGTTGCATGTTGTTTCCCCCTAAAAAAGTGTGACCCGAATCCTTCAACAAGCCCCATTAATGAATTTTTAATGAAAAAAAGCCAGCCTTAAAACCCAGAATGTCCTTTTTTGGGGTACTGAAATTCACCCCAAAAAACGTTAGCTTTACAGCGCCTGACAACATGCAAGACTTGATTCTTGAAAAAATACTACTGACGAATCGCTTTTCACCTCCATAAACTACCAAAACAAAAAGACCCCAAAACACAACAACCTAAAAAACCAAAAAGATACACCAATACCTGAAAAAGGGGAAAAAAAATATTTAGAAAACTGAACTTATCTTTTTTTAAAAGTAACCCCTCCGCCAGTCTTTTATGCAACTCAAGTAATCTATAAGTGCCCCAAAAACTTAACACACTGTTGTTTGGTTGCGAACATCATTCAAACCCCCCTACTTGAAACCACAAGCCGAATTAAAAAACCGGAAAAAATTTCCCTATTGTCAAAATCTGCATTCAAAAACCTTCAAAATGCCCCCAAAGACTGGAATAAGAAACTAAATGGACTCACAATGAAGAGGTCTCCCAAACAATAGGAACTGCCAACCTTCTACAAACTTGACGACCAATCACCCGAAGTCTTGCCTCCCCCTCCACCCCCCCTCCCGCCGATATCCAGCCACCAATCACCTTTCAGATCAAAACCCACCGCCAAGATGCACCCCTTAAAACTTGCTACTCGTGTCTTCTACATCCCCTATTCCCAAATTTTAAATTTTTTCCCATGAGCGCTCAGCTGCTGGGTTAATTAAACTATTTCACGAATGGACACTCCAGCACTATTCTTCCCTGTCCCCCTTTTTTCCCCCCACCCCACAAAGGGCTTACCTTTAAAACCCCCTTTATCTTTATCTTGATGTTATCCAAGGATCTACATACATTGACACTACTTGAGAATATGTTCCACTGATCCCCAAAAAAATTTCTAAAAAAATATTTATAAATATCTTACTTTTAAATTTTTTAAAATTTCTAACTTGATCAACTGTTGCTGTCCCCCTTAACATTTTCATCACGTTATTTATATCAAATTTTTTAGGTATCACCAACCTTTAAACGGGGTTTTTTGAATTTTTATCTCCTTTTTTTCCTTTTTATCCCCCAAAAATTTTTTAAAACTTTTAAAAACCCTCCATCTGATTGGGGGTTTAAAATTTTATGTAAGAAGAGCTAGTTTAGCAATTATTTCCCTGGGGGGGGGCCTACGGTCAGTGTTAATAGCCCCTTCCTGAAATTTTGATTTCGTGAGATAAATTAAGAAAGCCTCTTCTGATAGGCTTCAAACATTAATTTAAAAAAAAGTATATCCTAATTAGAAGAGGGCGGGGCCATATTTTTTTGGGAAAGGCTTTGGGTATTCAGGGGGATGGTTTTTGTAGACAGGATATTTCTAATAAGTTTGTTTTTTAGGTTTCAAATTTGGCAATACAGTGGTACCTTTCCACAAAATTTTTGGGCGGCTATTCAAGTGCCGAAACCGGGGAAAGGTTTTTTTCCCCCTAAAAATAATGTAAATTAGGGGGTTTAAAACATTTCAGCCCCCCCAAAAAAACACTTTTTAAAGCACCTAAAAAAAAACACTTACATAATTGTTCGAGCTGGGAGCCCCTCGTAAGTAGATTCCACTGATTAAAAACAGTTTAAAAAAATTCAATTGACACAATTGTAAGGTAACTGATTGGCTTCAAATTTTTTAAAAATGGTGGATTTTGGGCCCCAAGCTTCGCATTATCACTAAACTGCATTGTACTTAATTTGCAAATTTTATTAAATGAAAATATATTGATATCTGCCCAAAAAACAAACAATGCCTTTTTACTGGCTTAAAAAAATTAATGTTGATCATTCAGGGGGGAAAGGGTGATGATCATATGTTTAATCAGTGTAGGCGAAAAAATAATATTTTTACATTTTAGAAACTTAATCGTCGAATTCAGAGCAATTATTAGAAATCCCTTTTTTTGGTGGTTAAAACCAATTTTGGGGGATTTATTAAACTATCTTGGCATTCCATTTTAGCTAGTTTTTTTAAAAAAAAATTGTTTTCCATGTGGTAACTATAAGACCTCTTCGGATCAACATCAAGCACTAAACACGGGGGTATCTTAATGGGATGATTTTCGTACGAAATTGGGTGGAATAGAGGTTTCCCCCCCCTTAAAAAAATCAATCAAATTAGACTTTCTTGCAAAAACAAACTGATATTTTTTTTTTGGGGAAATTTGGGGGGGTTTTAGATAGCAAAAACTGAAACAAAAAAAACATTGAAACCTCGTTTTAATGGCGTTTTCTAAATTCACTTTTAAATACTATATTTTCTAACTATTATATGTCAAGGACCTCTTTATTTGTGTTCTGGTTGTCCAATAACCCCCCTCAAGGGAATTCGTTGATGCTGGGGGGGGTTCTTGATCGGGGGTTTGATCTGTGCTCCAGCCCTGAATTGAGCCTGAATACCTTATTTTCCCCCCCCACATGCGCTGCATAATCATACGGGTTTAGCGCCCCCCATGATTATAATTATAATAATGCCCAATAACAATCTTCAAGGTTTTATTTATAATTTCAGAAAGATTTAAAAAACCCTTTTCCGATTTTCAACCATAAAAAACTATAAGGGGGAAAAAAATTCATGGAATATTTGAAAGTGCAGGTGCCTACTGGTCATTTTTAAATTTTAAAATTCACGAAATTGGAAGCCTCTCTGATTACCTTATCCTTTCGATACTGGTTCATCTTACTTAAAAAAAAAATGTTTTTGGAATATGAAGTTTTGGGGTTTTTTTTTAATAACTTTAGTTTGCCTTTTTTGAACATCATCAGTTTTCAATGGTTGATATATCTTATCAAATTGGGGGTTTTGGCTGTGTAAGTGCTAATTCCGTAATTTACTTACATAATGACCTTCGATTTCGGGGGTTTCTGGTAACTGCAGAATACAATTTTTTTTTATTTCGAAAAAAATTTTTTCCCGTTAACTTGGTTAATAAACTCGTAATTGTTGGTGTCCGTAATATCTGCAGAATGCATTTTTTTTAAATTAAAAATTTTTAAAGTTGTTTGTCATTCTCAAAAAAATCCTCGTCTTGTTTTTTTGAGTTGTGAAAATTTTTAAATTTTTTTCCAATTTCGTTCAAAAAATTGGATTTCATGAAATACCCAGTGAATGAATCTTCAGATCGGTTTTTAAACCCCCAAAAATTTCTGATGAATCTTAGCTAGAGAAAAGTTTGAATTTTCCTTTGTGTAGATGCCTATATAATTTTAATGATGAAACTGAGAAAAGGGAAATACAGAATTTCGTGCGAAAATTTGTTAATATCTCCTCAATTAACTTCAGAATTTTTAACCCCCGATAACTTGACAATGAAATTTTGGGGCCCAAACTTGTAGATGAATGGTTTAGAACCGACAAGTTATAAATTAGACACAAAAACACTTGGGTATCATTATTGGGGAAACGTTTCGCCACACAGTGGCTTCATCAGCCCCAAAACAAAGTAGAAAGTAGTAAGGAGAGGAGGAGTTTGAGGGGGGCGAAGACCTACCTCAAAGGGGATGGTACCCCCCTTTCCCCGCCTCCTCCCCTTTTTGCCTCACCTGACTACAACATATGCCACCTCTACGGCCCTGTGCTGTACTTTCCTACAAGATTGATGGACTGAACACATCGACTCCAGGCCAAGGGACTGATTACCTCAAACCCCCTTCCCCTTCCCCCTTTCTACTTTGTATTGGACTGATGAAAAACCCCCGGGGGAAAAGTTCTCAATAAAATACCCCAAAAAGGCCTATTGTCTAATTTTTTAACTTCAAACTTCTGTGCTTTTTTAAGGAAATTGGCTTCTGAGATAATTAGATAATGCCTTTTTTAGTGACTTTTAAACCCAAAATTGGAGTTTTACTATATTTTTGACTTACACCCCCGCTGTTTACTTCCCAATTTGCCATTTTATTTGAAGAAAAGGGGGGTTGGTTTCAGGTAAAAAAACCCTGAATACCCTTTTATGAGCTGCACCAAAATATTAATGCTAATATTTAAATGCAATAGAAACTAGCCGAACTCTACACTTTCCTCTCTTTTTAAAGAGGTGGACGGGGGCTGGAATTTATTTCAAGAGCATTTTCTCGACTGTGGAGGACTGAAAAAAAACTAGTTCATTCTTTGGGTTTTTTTATTTTACCCCTTTTTCAAAACGTCGTAATTTTCGAATTTGACAGCCTGAACGTAGGGCTTCAGTTTATCTTGAAGGGGGATTTATATTAAAAGTCATTTACCACGCCATTTTCGGGGTTTAAAAAAATTTCTGCACCTTTTTTGAAACGCCGGGGCCCCGTTTACACGGCGGAATCTGTCAGTCATCCACAACATCGATAATAAGGCAGGGCCGCCTCGCTCTTCCGGTTAGTCCGCACCTTCGCCATTTGAGAGAATCCGTGAGAAGATTGAGGTCCGGGGGGTTTGGGGGAAACGGGGAAAGTGGTGGAAAGAATGTGTTGAGGGTATATAGGTGCATTGAATGAATTGTAGGGGTGCCTCTGTGTGGCACGGGGAAAAGGGGGTGGCAGGGGGGGGTTTTCGGCGGGGACTGAGGAAGGGGGGGGTTTTTTTCTTTAAAGGGGTTTTTTACTAATGGCAATTATAGTCGACGTTGAGGTGAGAAAAATACAAAGAGCTATGGGGGAGAATGTATAGGTGGGGGGTTTTTTAGTGGGTGAGTGAGCTTCCTAGAAAAAGAGAACACAGTACAGGGTGAAGAAGAGAGAGTAAAATTTTCTAAAGTGAAGCAGTGACCCACGAGTGCAAGCTGTCGCTTTTTACCCCCTTCCTTCACTTAAAGCCCCCTGGGCGGGGAAGAGATGGAAAGGAGGACATGGGTGAATGATGGAATGAGACAGATGGGGGGGAAAAGGGGAAGGCGAGTGTTTTGGGGGGGTGGGGGGTGAAGTGTGGGCGGGGGGGGAAAACCGTGAAAAAGGGAAGGGAAAGCGGGGGGGGGGAGCATGGGGGGGGGGAAAAAAAGGGGGACGGGAGACGGGGGGGGTTGTGGGGCCTGGGACAGTGTCAGCGGGGTTTTGGGGGTGGGGTTGAGGATCGGGGGTTGGGGTTTATTGGTCGGGGGCCGGGGATTGCGCAGGGCCTGGGATGGGGGGTTGATGGGTCTGGGACGATGGTTTTCAGCAGGGCCGGGGGTGAGGTTGACGGGTCGGGGGCGGGGGTTTTCAGGGGGGGTGGGATGGGTGTTGACTGGTCTGGGATGGGTTTTGGGAAAGGCCTGGGATGGGCGTCAGTGGGTTTGGGACGGGTGTCAGTGGGGGGGGTGGGTTTTGGGGGGGGCCTTGATGGGTGTTGAGGAGTCTTGGATAAGTGTCAGGGGGGGCCTCTGCATGGGTGGGGTGGGGTCTGGGAAGGGGTGGGGGGGCTTTGATGTGTCTCAGTGGGCCTGAGATGGGTGCCGGCAGGGCCTGGATGGGGGTTGAGGGGGCGGGGGTGGGGTCAGCAGGGTCTGGAATGGGTGTCAGCAGGGTCTGGGATGGGTTTTTGGGAGGGTTTGGCATGGGGGTCAGCAGGTCCTGGAATGGGTGTTGACGGGTCTGGGATGGGTGCGTGGGGCCGGGGAAAGGTGTTGGGTGGTCTGTGATGTGTGTTGGGGGGGGTCGGGATAGCTGTTGCTGAGGTCGGGGGTGGGTGTGGGGGGGGCTGGAAGGGGTTTTTTTGGGGGGGTCGGGGGTGGAGAGGGGTTTTTTTGGGGGGGTTGGGCGGGTGCTGGGGGGGTTTGGGGGTAGGTGTTGGTGTTGTGGGAAGATGTTGGCGTGGTCTGGTAGGGGTTTTTTTGGGGTCGGGATGGGTGTTGGCAAGGTTTGGGGGTGGGTTTTTTTTGGGTCTGGGATGGGGGTTCAAGGCTTGGGGGGGGGGCTTTGTGAGGCTGGGATGGGTGCTGGCGAGGTTTGAGATTCGTTTGTAAATACTTGCGTTTGTGAACACAGGGGGGCCCCTACTAATGTTCCAAGTGTATATTTTTCCCCCTTTATGAATGACTCTTATTTTGCCGACGGGGGAAAAATGGAGTGCAGAAGCCTGATATTTTTAAAAACATTCCTCTGTTTTCTTTTTTTTGCAAAATGGATAATAACTTCAAAAAAAGCATGTTCTTTTGCCTATCGTTGGGTGGTATGTAATTACGCCGGGGAAACCCGACCCCGCCCCTTTTGTACCACTTACTGTTTGTCTCCACTGACCTCTCCACCATGACCTGTTTTAAAAAAAGTTTATATGCAAAAAGGGAAAAAACAGTTTTTTGGGTTTTTAATGTGAACTCTTTGAATCAAAGAAAGATCGAAAATAAAATAAAATATTGTGTACCAATACAATCTGGGGGAAAAGGAAAAATTTTAAAAAAAAGCTATATAAGATTATAAACCCAATGAAGGTTAACCCCTATGGGGAATACATAGTTTATAGGTTCCGAAATTGGAAAAAACCCCAAAAGGCTGGAGGACAAGTATTGTCAGCCCCCGGGGGATGAAAAAAATACAAAATAAATTAAAAATTTAAAAACTTTAAATGTGTACATGTTTTTTTCTACAGTGCATAAAAAAATTTTTAACCCCGGGGTAGCAGTGAATGAAAATTTTCCCCCCCAAAATACACTTCTCATATCAAACCCTTTTTTTAAAATATTCATAATCATCAAATGAATTTTCGCAAAATTACCTTTCCCATTTAAAACGATACGCCGGGGGGTGGGTGTCATGATGGTAGGGGGGGGAGTTTCTTCCCCCACACTGCCGGGCAACATTGGTGTCTACGGAGAATTATTCCCGACTACCGGGTAGAGTGACCGTCATGGCTGGTGGGGGGGGGTAACAAGAAGGGGTCAAAAAGGTTTTCTCATATTTTTTTAGACATCAGTAGAGAAAAAGCGTAATTGACGGTGTAGGTGGGGGGATGAGAGACTGGGTAAATACTTTTTTTATGAGCAGGGAAAAAGGGGGAAAAGAGAGAAACTACATAATAACAAATAACAAGCAGGGGGGGGAGGGATATAAGCTCTAGCTAGGGGGGTGAGTGAAGCAGCCAAAAGGGGGGCAGTTGAACAACGGGTGAATATTATATTATCATGCAGGCAGCGCATATGTTGGGGAGAGGGAAATAGGATATCATCCCCCCCTTTTATAAACTTTATATAATTCCATATTTTATCCCAAAAACCCCTTAATGCCTGTAAGTTTAAAAAAAAGATGTTACAAGTTCGTATACGGGGTTTTCTTCGGGGAAAATTTTTTTTAAACAGCTCACATGTGGATTGAAAATTAAGACCGCGGCTTAAAATTCTCTCCCATAAAACTTCACAACACCTACTCGTTACAGGGCCTGAGTTTCCCAAAAATCTGAGCTTTTTAAGGAAGATAGGAAAAAAATCAGCCACGTCTGATCTGGGACGAGCCAGTTTGATGGCCCAGGGGGAAGCCCTTTTTCCCTGGATTAACCCTTGTATTTTTAATTTCGTCTTACTAATAAATACTGGATAATTTTAAAAAAACTCGTTCCCCCCCCCAACACGCCCCCCTTTTCAATGTAATAATTAACTTATTTTCAAAAGATATTTGCAGATTCGTTCGATTTTCCCCCATTTTAAAAAATGAAATTGAAAATTTTAAAAAATTTGGGAAAATCCTTTTAAATTAAAAAGTGTATTGATAATGGGAAAAATTTGAAAATATTTAGGTAAAAAAAAATTTTTAACAAAATGGTATATGTAATAGTCTTTACAGACAATCTTTTATTTATTTTACGAATATAAGATGAATATACCGGTAAGAAAAAAAAATTGTAAAGAAAATACCAAATTTTGGAGAAAATGAAGCAGATTTTAGAGAGGAACCCCAACATGCTTGGTGGGAACACCGGTCAGGGGGGTTTTATTTTACATGCTGATAATTGAATTGGACGTTTGCAATATATGGCGGTAGCCAGTGGTTTCCCCAGTCCAATACAGAAAAAAATTGTTATGTTAAAGATGAGGAGTTTGAGGTAATCAGTTCAGTTTGGGGACGTTTGGGTTCAATCCATCAGTCATAAAACAAAGATTAATGGACTGAACACATCACCCAGGTCAGGATGATTACCTCAAACTGATATTCATCTTCCACCATTCTTCTCTTTTTTTAAATTAAAAAGCCGCGGGGAAAAACACAATAAATGTCCCAAATGAACATTTATTGTGGGATTTAGGTTTTCTAAACCATTTATATAATGCTGATAATTGTGGGGGGATTTTTTTTTTGCCTTTTAAAAAGGGAAAAAGTGTCATGATAATGAATTTTGTCAGTGACTCCCCAGTGTTGAAGTAACGCTGGACTTCTGGGATAGGTATCAGTGGTTTAAAAAGGCAGGGAAAAAACCCCACTAGACATATTTCGAAAACATTCGGTCTCAGTGTTTGCTCACTTTTTTTTCTAAATCATTTTGTCGGTATGTGTTACAAGGGGAAAATGCCCCCCCTTTTCGGCATAGGGTGCTCGGTATCAGTGATCAAGAAACCCCCCGAAGCACAGGAAAGGGGGTATCAGTGATTAAAAACCCCGCTGAAGTACCGCTGCTGACTACAAGTGATTGTACAACCGATGGTTTATCAGTGCTGGGAGTCATGTTAAAAATGCCTGGTTATCTGGGGGTATAAGTGACTAAGCAACCTTTGCTTGGGACCATACAGACCTATTGAGAAAAAATTTTATGGAACAACACCAAAAAACCCGGTTTTTGGGAGAGGAACGTTAGATGAAGCTTTGGTCTGTCTTGGGGGAACGTTAAATAACACCTAAACGAGAAAGAACAAAAAAAGAACGATGGGAGGGAGGATGAGCAGTAGTAGTAGTAATAGTAGTAGTTGCAAAACAGTAGTAGTAGGGAGGGGCTACAAACAGTAGAGTAATATTAGTAGTAGTGTAGCAGCAGTAATAGTAGAACAGTAGTAAAAAGGTAGTATTGGGAGCAGTGGTGGTGGGGGGGTAGTGTAGGAAAGGGGGTAGTAGTGGTGAGGGTAGTAGTAGTGAAAGTAGTAGTAGTTGTGGTAGTAGTAGAGTAGTAGAAAAAGTAAGAAAAAGGGGAAAGGTAATAAAAAATAGAAAAAAAAGTGGAGAAGTAATATTAGACTGGAGTATTAGTAATAATAGTGAAAAGAATTAGTAGTAGGGCAGTGGTGCAAGAGAAGAGAGAAGAACCCCCGGGGCACTACTTAGCCCACGGGCGTGCACCCCCGGGGGGACTACCAGCCCACGGGGCGTTCAGAAAAAAAATAGCTCATGACGCAAAAAAACGTCATCCTAACGTTTCTCCCCCAAAGTGCTTTGGGGAACTTTTACTTAAATTGGGGAAGTGACATCTACCGGGGGGGATTTTCCACTTTTTTAAAAAATCGCACCAAATAATTTGCATGCAGATTTAGAACCAGAAAAAATGTTACCACTAATGTTTGTTTGGTATCAGTATTTTTATTTGGGATAGTTTAAATATGAAAATTTCCCTTTCCTTCACCCCGGGGGGCACCCCATACAATACAACAGTGCCCAGTATAATACTTCACCCAGCAGACAGCAATGCATCACGATAGGACTACATTAGAATACAAAAAACACCAACATGGGGTTATATTGAGTCAGAAAAGGGCATCATTCCTCGTTTCTTTAAGGGCCCCCGCACTGGTTTAGCGTTTCGAAAGGAAAAAAACCCCCCATTCTTTTTATTGTTTTTCCTTTCTGTCCTTTTGAAAAAATTTTTTATCCTCTTAGTAATGTATATTGGTTCAAGGTTTTTCCATGGAGGGGGAAACGTTCATACCCCCCTTTCACAACCATTTATTTTCTCTTCCAGTTTCTGGGGGCCCCCTTTTTGGTCTTTGATCTCGGTGAGGGGGCTTTGAATCGTGTAATTAGACCTGGCCTCCTATCCCCTTCTTTTTAAATTTTAGGCCATTCATTTCGTTCGTTTTTATCCATTCGTCTTTTAGGGGATTCTTTTAAAAACTGGGGACCGGGGGGGATCCGACTTTGTTGTTTCAGTTTATTCTTCATTTTTTTTATTTATATCCTATGCTTTTTTTTCATCCATTTTCGATGCTTTGATCCTCCACTTCCCATGTTTTGATCCATCCATTTTCGATGTTTTGATCCATCCAAATTTATGTTTTTATCCATCCATTTTCGATGTTTTGATCCATCCATTTCCCCCGTTTTTATCCATCCATTTCCGATGTTTTGATCCATCCATTTCCGATGTTTTTATCATCCATTTTCGATGTTTTTATCCCTCTCAAATTTTTCCTTTTTTTTTTTTATCCATCTTCCCCCCCTGTCTTTTAAACCCCCTCGTTGTTTTGAATCATCTGTTTCTGATGTTTATATTTTTTTCCCTCTCTCATATTTTGATCCCCCCCTCTCTGTTGGGGATGATTCCCCCATCTTTATCATCTTGATTCATCCATCTCTTTTTGATCCTCCTTTTTTCCCCTTTGGAGATTCCTCCATCTTTATTGTCTTGTTCATCCATCTCTTTTTGGGTCTCTTCGTCTCTTATATATTGCGTCATTTATCACCGTTGTGTTATCAATTTTTTTATTCACGAGGAAGACCGTTCCCCCATCGGTTATACTTCGCTGGGAGGATGGAAGGTAATCAGGTCTGAAC
>WNWK01027617.1:0-17500 GCA_009830355.1 Cherax destructor | reverse complement strand
AAAGAGTAAGGTGATGAAAATAACAAAAAAATAGGTAACAAAAGATTGGATATCAGATTGGAGGGAGAGAGTATGGAGGAGGTGAATGTATTCACTTATTTAGGAGTGGACATGTCAGCAGAACTTTATCCATGGAGGCAGAGAGGAGAATGTATGAGAGTATAGTCATACCAACACTCTTGTATGGGTGGTGAATGTTGTAACAAGGAGAAGGCTGGAGGCAGTGGAGATGTCGTGTCTGAGGGCAATGTGTGGTGTGAATATAATGCAGAGAATTCATAGTTTGGAGATTAGGAGAAGGTGTGGGATTACCAAAACTATTATCCAGAGAGCTGAGGAGGGGTTGTTGAGATGGTTCGGACATGTAGAGAGAATGGAACGAAATAGAATGATTTCGAGAGTGTATAAATCTGTAGTGGAGGGAAGGCGGGGTAGGGGTCGGCCTACGAAAGGTTGGAGGGAGGGGGTAAAGGTGGTTTTGAGTGCGAGGGGCTTGGACTTCCAGCAAGCATGCGTGAGCGTGTTAGATAGGAACAAATGGAAACAAATTGTTTTTAGGACTTGACGTGCTGTTGGAGTGTGAGCAAGGTAACATTTATAAAGGAATTCAGGGAAACTGGCAGTCCGGACTTGAGTCCTGGAGGTGGGAAGTACAGTGTCTGCACTCTGAAGGAGGGGTGTTAATATTGCAGTTTTATAATTGTAGTGTAAGTGCGCCTCTGGAAAGATAGTGATGGAGTGAATGATGATGAAAGTTTTTCTTTTTCGGGCCACCCTACCTTGGTGGGAGACGACAGATGTGTTAAAAAATATAGTGATATTATTGTTATTACTTGTATTATTATTAGTTATTATATTGGAATTATTATTATTACTGTTATTATTATATTGGTATTATGATTATTACTGGTATTATTATTATATTGGTAATATTATTATTATTACAGTTATAATAATTACTATTATATTACTGGTATTATTATTAGATTAATGGTATTATTATTATTATTATTATTATTACTGTTATTATTATTAGATTAATGGTATTATTATTATTATTATTATTACTGTTATTATAATAATTACTATTATATTACTGGTATCATTATTAGATTAATATTATTATTATTACTGTTATTATTATTAGATTAATGGTATTATTATTATTATTATTATTACTGTTATTATTATTTGATTAATGGTATTATTATTATTATTATTATTACTGTTATTATTATTAGATTAATGGTATTATTATTATTATTATTAGTTATTATTAGATTAATGGTATTATTATTATTATTATTTATTATTAGATTAATGGTATTATTATTATTATTATTATTACTGTTATTATTATTAGATTAATGGTATTATTATTATTAGATTAATGGTATTATTATTATTATTATTAGTTATTATTAGATTAATGGCATTATTATTATTATTGATATTATTATTAGATTAATGGTATTATTATTATTATTAGTTATTATTAGATTAATGGTATTATTATTATCATTGATATTATTATTAGATTAATGGTATTATTAATATTATTATTGATATTATTATTAGATTAATAGTATTAATATTATTATTGATATTATTATTAGATTAATGGTATTATTATTATTGATATTATTATTAGATTAATAGTATTAATATTATTATTGATATTATTATTAGATTAATGGTATTATTATTATTGATATTATTATTAGATTAATGGTATTATTATTACTATTACTATTATTATGGTGGTAAAAATGGCCGATATTAGGACTTAATCAGCGGATATTACCAGTGGAATATTTCCCGAATAATATTTCCATTAATGTTAATTGCTTCACTGTTGCCAGAACGGGGCTTCAGATTTCCGTTTCGCCGTTGCTAAAACCTGTTGGCGTTGCCGTTTTAGCCGTTAAAACGGTGTTAACATCTTTATATGCAGTTGACATTTAGATTTCACCGTTGCCGGAAGACAGTTGCCGTTTCTGTTTTAGTGGCACAGATTTAACGGTGTGATTCCCGTTTAAAAACGGCATCACTGAGGCTGTAATTCCGTTCCTGTTGTCACCTACTTTCCCGTTGTCTTCATTCCTGCTGTTGTCTACAGGGGGTCAGTCTACTTTCCTACTGTTGTCTACCCCTCCTGTAGCTGTCTACTCTCCTGCTGTTGTCTACAGGGAGATGGGTCAGTCTACTTTCCTACTGTTGTCTACCCCTCCTGTAGCTGTCTACTCTCCTGCTGTTGTCTACAGGGAGATGGGTCAGTCTACTTTCCTACTGTTGTCTACCCCTCCTGTAGCTGTCTACTCTCCTGCTGTTGTCTACAGGGGGGTCAGTCTACCTTCCTGCTGTTGTCTACCCCTCCTGTAGCTGTCTACTCTCCTGCTGTTGTCTACAGGGGGGTCAGTCTACCTTCTAGCTGTTATTAAACGACAGGTAAACGAACGACTTGTTAAACGAGATGGATATCAACAAAAGCAATCCCCTAAAACAAGTGAATAACAGTTTTAATTAAAAGCTTCAACAAATACTGAGAATGAAGGATAAAAGCAACGATATTATCAAGGGAGCAGCAGCAGTAGCAGTAACAGTAGCAGCAGCAGTAACAGTAGCAGTAACAGTAGCAGCAGCAGTAACAGTAGCAGCAGCAGTAACAGTACCAGTAACAGTAGCAGCAGCAGTAGCAGTAACAGTAGCAGTAACAGTAGCAGCAGCAGTAACAGTAGCAGTAACAGTAGCAGCAGCAGTAGCAGCAGCAGTAGCAGCAGCAGTAGCAGCAGCAGTAGCAGTAAGAGTAGCAGTAACAGTAGCAGCAGCAGTAGCAGTAAGAGTAGCAGTAACAGTAGCAGCAGCAGTAACAGTAGCAGTAACAGTAGCAGCAGCAGTAGCAGCAGCAGTAGCGGTAAGAGTAGCAGTAACAGTAGCAGCAGCAGTAACAGAGCAGCAAGTAGCAGCAGCAGTAGCAAGCAAGCAGTAACAGTAGCAGCAGCAGTAACAGTAGCAGTAACAGAGCAGCAGCAGTAGCAGCAGCAGTAGCAGCATAACAGTAGCAGTAACAGTAGCAGCAACAGCAGCTAGCAGCAGTAACAGCAGTACAGTAGCAGCAGCGCTAGCTGTGCACAGCAGCAGTACAGCAAGCAGCAGCGAGTAGCAGCAGCGTAGCAGCAGTGCGCAGCTAGTAGCAGCAGTGCTGCAGGCAGCGAGCGCGTAGTAGCAGCAGCGTGCTGCAGGTAGCAGCAGCCAGCAGTAGCAGCATAGCTAGCAGCAGCAGCGTAGCACGCAGTAGTAGCAGCAGTAGCAGCAGCAGTGTGCAGCAGCGTAGCAGCAGCTGAGCAGCAGCAGTAGGCAGCAGCAGAGCAGCAGTAGTAGCAGCAGCAGTAGCAGCAGCAGTAGTAGCAGCAGCAGCTGTAGCAGCAGTAGCAGCAGACAGCTAGTAGCAGCAGCAGTGCAGCATGCGTAGCTAGCAGCAGCAGCAGCAGTAGTAGCAGCAAGTGTGCAGCAGTGAGCTAGCAGCTGTAGCAGGCAGCAGTAGTAGCAGCAGCAGCAGTAGTAGCAGCAGCAGTAGCAGCAGTAGCAGCAGTAGTAGCAGCAGTAGTAGCAGTAGTAGCAGCAGTAGTGCAGAGCAGCAGCTAGCAGTGCAGTAGCAGCATAGAGCTAGCAGCAGTAGCAGTAGTAGCAGCAGTCAGTAGCAGTCTAGTAGCAGCAGTAGTAGCATCAGTAGCAGACTAGTAGCAGCAGTAGTAGCAGACTAGTAGCAGCAGCACTAGAGCAGCAGTAGCAGCAGCTAGTAGTAGCAGTACTATAGAGCATCAGAGAGCTACTAGTAGCAGCAGCACTAGTAGTAGCAGACTAGTAGCAGCAGCACTAGTAGTAGCAGACTAGTAGTAGCAGCACTAGTAGAGCAGACTAGTAGAGCAGACTAGTAGCTAGTAGTAGCAGCATAGTAGTAGCAGCACTAGAGAGCAAGTCAGCAAGCAGCTACAGTAGAGCAACTAGTAGCAGCGCAGTAGTAGTAGTAGTTAGTAGCAGCACTAGTAGCAGCAGCAGTAGTAGTAGTAGAGAGTTAGTAGCAGTACTAGTAGCAGCAGCAGTAGTAGTAGTAGTAGTAGTAGAGTATTAGTAGCAGTACAGTAGCAAGCATGTAGTAGTATTACAGTACTAGTAGTAGTATATATATATATATATATGTAGAATTCGCAAGAGCAGGGAAATATTCACAAACACTGATCTCTGGCCGACGGAGACTCGAACCTACGAACCTCATGACAAGGTACGCAGTGCTTTACCGACCGTACCACACTGGTCCACTCAGTGTTTGTGAATATTTCGCCTGCTCTTGCGAATTCCTAGCATTGTAAAAATCTCTAGCTGGCTGCCTTGGATTAACGTCTAGCGAAAGCTGGATGCCAAGGTATTGGACCAGTGTGGTACGGTCGGTAAAGCACTGCGTACCTTGTCATGAGGTTCGTAGGTTCGAGTCTCCGTCGGCCAGAGATCAGTGTTTATATATATACATGTATATATATATATATATATATATATATATATATATATATATATATATATATATATATATATTATATATATATATATATATATATATATATATATATATATATATATATATATATATATATATATATAGTAAGTTAAGATAAAGAAAGCAGTGGTGCCAACACGTGTCAATATCACCACAATAACACGGTCAGATTTTATTATTATTATTATTATAATCAAATAGAAGCGCTAAACCACAATAACACGGTCAGAAGGAACTATTTACCTCCTGCGTCTGCTAACTTTTAAAATTCATTACAGTTGACGATTCAAGGAACACTAAAACCCAGTTTGCTCTCCACCTTACAATAAAAGCCTACTACTTCGATTACGCTTTAAGAGTCGTCGAAAGAATTGCTACGAGCCTCGCTGGACCCTCCTTCGTGCTGCCCTCCGCTGGACCATCGTACGTGCTGCCCTCCGCCTCGCTGGACCATCGTACGTGCTGCCCTCCGCTGGACCATCGTACGTGCTGCCCTCCGCTGGACCCTCGTTCGTGCTGCCCTCCGCCTCGCTGGACCCTCGTTCGTGCTGCCCTCCGCCTCGCTGGACCCTCGTTCGTGCTGCCCTCCGCCTCGCTGGACCCTCCTTCGTGCTGCCCTCCGCCTCGCTGGACCCTCGTACGTGCTGCCCTCCGCTGGACCCTCGTACGTGCTGCCCTCCGCTGGACCCTCGTACGTGCTGCCCTCCAAGTTGGCTCCCACCTGAACTTCGTTCCATCATCGCTCGGGACTAAATAGCAACTCAAAGATGTGAGATCAATTTCTACAGTTTTGATTACACTGTGTAATGTGAGTGAGGCGCAGCTGACTTCCTGTACCAACGAAGGGAGTCAACCTCTATACAGCGAGAGCTTCTCTCTCAGCTTATATACGCAGTGTCTCTCAGTGTATATACGCAGTCTCAGTGTATATACGCAGTGTCTCAGTGTATATACGCAGTGTCTCAGTGTATATACGCAGTGTCTCAGTGTATATACGCAGTGTCTCTCAGTGTATATACGCAGTCTCAGTGTATATACGCAGTCTCTCAGTGTATATACGCAGTCTCAGTGTATATACGCAGTCTCTCAGTGTATATACGCAGTCTCTCAGTGTATATACGCAGTCTCTCAGTGTATATACGCAGTGTCTCTCAGTGTATATACGCAGTGTCTCTCAGCTTATATACGCAGTGTCTCTCAGTGTATATACGCAGTCTCTCAGTGAATATACGCAGTGTCTCTCAGTGTATATACGCAGTGTCTCTCAGTGTATATACGCAGTGTCTCTCAGTGAATATACGCAGTGTCTCTCAGTGTATATACGCAGTCTCTCAGTGAATATACGCAGTGTCTCTCAGTGTATATACGCAGTCTCTCAGTGAATATACGCAGTGTCTCTCAGTGTATATACGCAGTGTCTCTCAGTGTATATACGAAGTGTCTCTCAGTGAATATACGCAGTGTCTCTCAGTGTATATACGCAGTCTCAGTGTATATACGCAGTCTCAGTGTATATACGCAGTCTCTCAGTGTATATACGCAGTCTCAGTGTATATACGGAGTCTCAGTGTATATACGCAGTCTCTCAGTGTATATACGCAGTCTCTCAGTGTATATACGCAGTCTCTCAGTGTATATACGCAGTGTCTCTCAGTGTATATACGCAGTCTCGTGTATCGCAGTGTCCAGTGATATACGCAGTCTCTCAGTGTATATACGCAGTCTCTCAGTGTATATACGCAGTCTCTCAGTGTATATACGCAGTCTCTCAGTGTATATACGCAGTGTCTCTCAGTGTATATACGCAGTGTCTCAGTGTATATACGCAGTGTCTCAGTGTATATACGCAGTGTCTCAGTGTATATACGCAGTGTCTCTCAGTGTATATACGCAGTGTCTCTCAGTGTATATACGCAGTGTCTCTCAGTGTATATACGCAGTGTGTCTCCGTGTATATACGCAGTGTCTCTCAGTGTATATACGCAGTCTCTCAGTGTATATACGCAGTGTCTCTCAGTGTATATACGCAGTGTCTCTCAGTATATATACGCAGTCTCTCAGTGTATATACGCAGTCTCTCAGTGTATATACGCAGTCTCTCAGTGTATATACGCAGTCTCTCAGTGTATATACGCAGTGTCTCTCAGTGTATATACGCAGTGTCTCAGTGTATATACGCAGTCTCTCTCAGTGTATATACGCAGTGTCTCTCAGTGTATATACGCAGTGTCTCTCAGTGTATATACGCAGTCTCTCTCAGTGTATATACGCAGTGTCTCTCAGTGTATATACGCAGAAAGGTGTATGCCTCTCAGGACAGAGAAGCAGGTAAAGAGCCCTGAGAGCAGAAAAAGGACAGAGAAGCAGGTAAAGAGCCCTGAGAGCAGAAAAAGGACAGAGAAGCAGGTAAAGAGCCCTGAGAGCAGAAAGAGGACAGAGAAGCAGGTAAAGAGCCCTGAGAGCAGAGGCAAGCATCAGATATCAGGTCGGGTGTGACACCAAAGTCCACTGGGAAAAATCTGGAGTTAGAATATTCCAGTGAAGAGTTTCCACATACAGAATCAATTTGCATAATGCCCCGAGACTCGCACACCCTCACGAATTTACATACCCCTACTTGTTGTGGCATCGGGCATTTTAAACCAGGGTATTTTGGTATGCATTATTGTTAGTCCGCTTTATAACAGCCATAATGACACAAAAGTTAATGACCTTCGTCCTGTGGTAACCTAAGGTGACCCGTAGCTGGGTTGGTAGCGCAATCAGCTCACAATGAAGTCCGTGGTTCGATCCCCGGTACGGGTGGAAACATTAGGACGTGTTTCCTTAAGACACCTGCTGTCCATGTTCACCTAGCAGTAAAATAGGTACCTGGGTGTTAGTCACCTTACACCTGCTGGCAATGTTCACCTAGCAGTAAAATAGGTACCTGGGTGTTAGTCACCTTACACCTGCTGGCAATGTTCACCTAGCAGTAAAATAGGTACCTGGGTGTTAGTCACCTTACACCTGCTGGCAATGTTCACCTAGCAGTAAAATAGGTACCTGGGTGTTAGTCACCTTACACCTGCTGGCAATGTTCACCTAGAAGTAAAATAGGTACCTGGGTGTTAGTCACCTTACACCTGCTGGCAATGTTCACCTAGAAGTAAAATAGGTACCTGGGTGTTAGTCACCTTACACCTACTGGCCATGTCTTCTCCACCACTGCCCACCAACCCCCCACCATAAGTTTGCCACATACAGTGCACTACGGTCAAATCATCACTATCCGGACCAGCTCTCATAAAACGAAGCCAAGGCAGCCGGGTAAGAGATAATCCGGATAATATCACTTTAATTGATTAAGCGGACTCCCTCTTATCAGGAAGGTGAGCCTATGAAGCGGCTTCGCTTAAATGTACCTTATACGTGGCACACTTGCAAGAGTTGCCCCTTCTTACCAGCAGACGGAGGATAGAGCCCGCATATATAAATATAATAATATTTAAATGATAATTATTATTATTATTATCTTCACACCACACACACACACACACACACACACACAACAGTATAGTGATATCAGTGACAAGCGCCTTTCGTTAATAGTGAAAATAGCGTAGAGTGATAGTGCAAAAATAGTGAATAGTGAGAAGTGAGACACATATAATGTTTTAGTGTAGGTTTTACGAGGGAGAGAAATATAGTGAAGCGGGTTTACGATGTTGTGTCGTAGCCAGGACGTACATGAACACTTATACTTACGATGTTGTGTCGTAGCCAGGACGTCATGAACACTTAACTGATTGTTCGTAGCGGACGTACATGAACACTTATACTTACGATGTTGTGTCGTAGCCAGGACGTACATGAACACTTATACTTACGATGTTGTGTCGTAGCCAGGACATACATGAACACTTATACTTACGATGTTGTGTCGTAGCCAGGACATACATGAACACTTATACTTACAATGTTGTGTCGTAGCCAGGACATACATGAACACTTATACTTACGATGTTGTGTCGTAGCCAGGACGTACATGAACACTTATACTTACGATGTTGTGTCGTAGCCAGGACATACATGAACACTTATACTTACGATGTTGTGTCGTAGCCAGGACATACATGAACACTTATACTTACAATGTTGTGTCGTAGCCAGGACATACATGAACACTTATACTTACGATGTTGTGTCGTAGCCAGGACGTACATGAGCACTTATACTTACGATGTTGTGTCGTAGCCAGGACATACATGAGCACATACTCTTGTATGAGTGCTGTATACCTGCATGCACACCTGCATGCATAAACAACTATGTCCATTGTTTTGAGGGGAATATATATACACATGTATACACGCATGCATACACACTCCATAATTACATACTACATATAAACAAGCATACATAATACATACATATAATACATACATACCAACATACATTCATATATACGACATACAAACATATATATCTACATACATACCAACCATACAAACATACATACATATCTACATACATACAAACATACATATCTACATACAAATAATATATACATACACCCATACAAACGTACATACAACCTACATACAAACATACATGCATACTACATACATAAACAGATAGGATTTGTCTTAGAGAGCAGTGGAACTGTCAGATGAGAGACAAACACCGAGATGAGAGACACAGACAGACACAGAGAGATGAGAGACAGACAGACACAGAGAGATGAGAGAGACAGACAGACACAGAGAGATGAGAGAGAGAGGTAAACGGAAATTTTAGACATAAATAAACATTTGGGATATATTATAATGGAGGAAATAAAAGTTGCAGGGGCGAAACGCTCAGTAACAAAAACAAATATCCTAAAAATATCATATTGTTCCAGACCATTGTGCTGAACTCTTCTCCAGGCTGAGGGACTGACCACCTTGTTCCAGACCATGGAGCTGAACTCTTCTCCAGGCTGAGGGACTGACCACCTTGTTCCAGACCATGGTGCTGAACTCTTCTCCAGGCTGAGGGACTCACCATCTTGTTCCAGACCATGGTGCTGAACTCTTCTCCAGGCTGAGGGACTCACCACCTTGTTCCAGACCATGGTGCTGAACTCTTCTCCAGGCTGAGGGACTCACCACCTTGTTCCAGACCATGGAGCTGAACTCTTCTCCAGGCTGAGGGACTGACCACCTTGTTCCAGACCATGGTGCTGAACTCTTCTCCAGGCTGAGGGACTGACCACCTTGTTCCAGACCATGGTGCTGAACTCTTCTCCAGGCTGAGGGACTCACCACCTTGTTCCAGACCATGGTGCTGGACTCTTCTCCAGGCTGAGGGACTGACCACCTTGTTCCAGACCATGGTGCTGAACTCTTCTCCAGGCTCAGGGACTGACCACCTTGTTCCAGACCATGGAGCTGAACTCTTCTCCAGGCTGAGGACTCACCACCTTGTTCCAGACCATGGTGCTGAACTCTTCTCCAGGCTGAGGGACTGACCACCTTGTTCCAGACCATGGAGCTGAACTCTTCTCCAGGCTGAGGGACTGACCACCTTGTTCCAGACCATGGTGCTGAACTCTTCTCCAGGCTGAGGGACTGACCACCTTGTTCCAGACCATGGTGCTGAACTCTTCTCCAGGCTCAGGGACTGACCACCTTGTTCCAGACCATGGAGCTGAACTCTTCTCCAGGCTGAGGGACTGACCACCTCAAATACTTTTACTCTGCCACTGTATTTGACTGAAGAAGCCTAATGTGTGGGCGAAACGTTTCATCGATAAAGATACCCAACCTAAGTGCTAGCTCACATGTATTGAATCACATCTGGTATGTTCCAAAGAGCGAAACTATTCCAGGATAAAGTGTTCCAAGTGTCCACACGTACACACACACAAAAAAACACACACACACAAAACACACACACACAAAACACACACACATGTGGCCAAATATTGATTAGCCCACATAGACCTCACCCCTCTACCCCCACCCCCTTAACACCCCCCCCCCTGGCGGTCAAGTGCCTTAACTGTTACAAGTTCACTTATGATGCCCTCCTTCCCTCCCTTTCTTCCTATTCTCCCTTCCTGTCTTTGTCCCTCTCTATCCATCCATTCCTTTATTCAACCCTTCCTCCCTATCTTCCCTCCGTATCCTACTCTCCCTTCGCTCCTCTCCCACGCTTTATTATTCCCTCCCTTTCTCAATTCCTTCTTACTTCCCTTTCATTAACTATGCTTTCTCTCTCTCTCTCTCTATATATATATATATATATATATATATATATATATGTATATACATGTGGTGGCGAATAGGTAAAACTGGTCAATTAGCAAGAACTGTAACCGTAGCATCTATCAGCTTAATAACGTAGAACTGGGGGTGATGGTAAGCAGAAACCTTAAACCAAGACAGCAATGCCTAAGTGTACGTAATAAGGCAAATAGATTACTGGGATTTATATCAAGAAGTGTAGCAACAGAAGTCCAGAGGTTATATTACAGCTTTATACATCATTAGTAAGACCTCACCTAGATTACGCAGCTCAGTTCTGGTCTCCATATTACAGAATGGATATAAATTCGTTAGAAAACATTCAGCGTAGAATGACTAAATCAATACATAGCATTAGAAATCTTCCTTACGAAGAAAGATTGAAGACCCTTAAATTACATTCACTTGTAAGACGTAGAATGAGGGGAGACATGATCGAGGTATACAAGTGGAAGATGGGTATTAACAAAGGGGATATAAATAAGGTCTTGAGGATATCTCTCCAAGAGAGAACCCGCAATAATGAATTCAAGTTAGATAAGTTTAGATTTAGAAAGGATATAGGAAAGTATTGGTTTGGAAATAGGGTAGTTGATGAGTGGAACAGTCTGCCTAGTAGGGTCATTGAAGCTATGACCTTGGGTAGTTTCAAATTTAGGTTGGATAAATTCATGAGTGAGATGAATGGTTCAGAGAACCGACGAGTTGATAAATTAGACACATATGCAACACTTGGGTATCTTGATTGAGGAAACGTTTCGCCCCACAGTGACACCTCCTACAACTGCTGCACCTCTCCTGTCTACAGTATATAAGCTTCCTCTACGCACATATGCTGTATTCTATTCAAGATTGATGGACTGACAACATCGACTCAAGGTTGAGGGACTGACCACCTCAAACTCCTGTTCTTCACCATTCTTCTTTGTATGGACTGATGAAGCCACTGTGTGGCGAAACGTTTCCTCAATAAAGATACCCAAGTGTTGCATGTGTGTCTAATTTATCATATACATGAGTGAGAGGGGTTGGAGTTGAGTAGGACTTGTACATGAGTAAATAGAATTATCAAACCTTATTGCTTGGGAAGCATTTATTCTGTTAGTGGGTTCGATTTGTGAAGGACCTGCCTAGTATGGGCCAACAGGCCTATACTAAAATTTTCTCTTATACATTTAAATATATATATTTTTTTCATTTATGTTAATGTAAAAATTAATAATTTTGTACCAAAAGAACCTTAGAAAACTTACCCAACCTTATTATAACAATAGCAATTTAATTTAGCTTAATCAAACTAAATATATTTTAGATAACTTTACAATAATTTAATAGTAAACAAACAATGAAATATTTTTTTTCGTTATGTTCAGAATGAAATTTGCGAAATTATTGCATACACAAATTTTCGCTTGTCTTATTCGGCAAGAAGAACTTTGCTATTTAAGCCAAAATCGAAAGTTTTACCTACTCGGCACGACTATATATATATATATATATATATATATATATATATATATATATATATATATATATATATATATATATATATATATATACAATATACTAGACATGTATCTGTCACACCTTATATACTGTATATGCCATCTTTATAACACTGTATCTCTTAAATATTTTGTACCATATTATGTAATAAAATATACCTATTGGTAAAAAAAAGGATGGGGTGGTAGAAGTAGAATATTCAAATAGCATCAGGAAGAAATCAAATATTCTTCCTTGAAGCCTTTTATCCACTTCTCTGAGGCTATGGGTCCCACAATTTGTACCAGAGTTGGACCCCATCTTGAGAGAGAGAGAGAGAGAGAGAGAGAGAGAGAGAGAGAGACAGAGAGAGAAGAGACAGAGAGAGAGAGAGAGAGAGGTAAGAGTGTGTCATAACACACAAGACAAAGTGCCAGAGGCAACGGTCACTTTCCACAGGACCTCTCTCTCTCTCTCTCTGTCTCTCTCTCTCTCTCTCCCTGGCAGGAAGGGAAGGGTCGGCAAAGTGAAGGGATAATCAATACTAATTTTCCCCGTGATGGGGAATTTTGATACTTCACTGTCTTCATCTTTCTTCCTTCATTGTCTTCACCTTCCTTCATTGTCTTCACCTTCCTTCATTGTCTTAACCTTCCTTCATTATCTTCACCTTCCTTCATTATCTTCATCTTCCTTCATTGTCTTCACCTTCCTTCATTGTCTTCACCTTCCTTCATTGTCTTCACCTTCCTTCATTATCTTCACCTTCCTTCATTATCTTCATCTTCCTTCACTATCTTCACCTTCCTTCATTGTCTTCACCTTCATTGTCTTCACCTTCCTTCATTATCTTCACCTTCCTTCATTGTCTTCACCTTCCTTCATTGTCTTCACCTTCCTTCATTGTCTTCACCTTCCTTCATTGTCTTCACCTTCCTTCATTGTCTTCACCTTCCTTCATTGTCTTCACCTTCCTTCATTATCTTCACCTTCCTTCATTATCTTCACCTTCCTTCATTGGCTTTACCTTCCTTCATTATCTTCACCTTCCTTCATTGTCTTCACCTTCCTTCATTATCTTCACCTTCCTTCATTATCTTCACCTTCCTTCATTGTCTTCACCTTCCTTCATTGTCTTCACCTTCCTTCATTGTCTTCACCTTCCTTCACTGTCTTCACCTTCCTTCACTGTCTTCACCTTCCTTCATTATCTTCACTTTCCTTCATTGTCTTCACCTTCCTTCATTGTCTTCACCTTCCTTCATTGTCTTCACCTTCCTTCATTGTCTTCACCTTCCTTCATTGTCTTCACCTTCCTTCATTATCTTCACCTTCCTTCATTATCTTCACCTTCCCTCATTATTTCATTCATTGTCTTCACCTTCCTTCATTGTCTTCACCTTCCTTCATTGATCTTCACCTTCCTTCATTGTCTTCACCTTCCTTCATTGTCTTCACCTTCCTTCACTGTCTTCACCTTCCTTCATTGTCTTCACCTTCCTTCATTGTCTTCACCTTCCTTCATTGTCTTCACCTTCCTTCATTATATTCACCTTCCTTCATTATCTTCACCTTCCTTCATTGTCTTCACCTTCCTTCATTGTCTTCACCTTCCTTCACTATCTTCACCTTCCTTCATTATCTTCACCTTCCTTCATTGTCTTCACCTTCCTTCATTACCTTCACCTTCCTTCACTATCTTCACCTTCCTTCATTGTCTTCACCTTCCTTCATTATTTTCACCTTCCTTCATTGTCTTCACCTTCCTTCATTATCTTCACCTTCCTTCATTATCTTCACCTTCCTTCATTGTCTTCACCTTCCTTCATTATTTTCACCTTCCTTCATTGTCTTCACCTTCCTTCATTATCTTCACCTTCCTTCATTATCTTCACCTTCCTTCATTATCTTCACCTTCCTTCATTGTCTTCACCTTCCTTCATTGTCTTCACCTTCCTTCATTATCTTCACCTTCCTTCATTATCTTCACCTTCCTTCATTATCTTCACCTTCCTTCATTGTCTTCACCTTCCTTCATTATCTTCACCTTCCTTCACTGTCTTCACCTTCCTTTCTTCACTGTCTTCACCTTCCTACCTTCATTGTCTTCACCTACCTTCATTGTCTTCACCTTCCTTCACTATCTAACCTTTCCCCTCTCCCATACACTACCTTCCTATCTGTTGATATCCTACACTCCCTCTCCCATACTCCCTCTCACTCCATTCCTACACTCCCTCTCCCATACTCCCTCTCACTCTACTCCTACACTTCCTCTCACTCCACTCCTACACTCCCTCTCACTCCACTTCCCTCTCCCATACCCCCCCTCACTCCACTCCTACACTCCCTCTCACTCCACTCCTACACTCCCCCTCACTCCACTCCTACACTCCCTATCACTCCACTCCTACACCCCCTCACTCCACTCCTACACTCCCCCTCACTCCACTCCTACACTTCCCTCTCACTCCACTCCTACACTTCCCCTCCATCCACTCCTACACTCCCCCTCCACTTCACTCCTACACTTCCTCTCACTCCATCTCCTACCTCCCCTCTCACTCCACTCCCTCACTCCCCCTCCTCCCACTCCTACACTTCCTCTCCTCCTCCTACCTCCCCCTCCTCCACTCCTACACTTCCTCTCACTCCCTCCCTCCACTTCCACTCTCTCCTCCACTCCTACACTTCCTCTCCTCCACTCCTACACTTCCTCTCCTCCACTCCTACACTCCCCTCACTCCCTCCTACCTCCCCCTCACTCCCTCCTCACTCCCTCCTCTCACTCCACTCCCTACACTTCCTCTCCTCCACTCCTACCTCCCTCTCACTCCACTCCTACACTTCCTCTCACTCCACTCCTTCACTCCCCCTCACTCCACTCCTACACTCCCCCTCACTCCACTCCTACACTTCCTCTCACTCCACTCCTACACTCCCTCTCACTCCACTCCTACACTTCCTCTCACTCCAATCCTACACTCCCCCTCACTCCACTCCTACACTCCCTCTCACTCCACTTCCTCTCCTCCACTCCTACACTTCCTCTCACTCCACTCCTACACTTCCTCTCACTCCACTCCTACACTCCCTCTCACTCCACTCCTACACTCCCTCTCACTCCACTCCTACACTCCCTCTCACTCCACTCCTACACTCCCTCTCACTCCACTCCTACACTCCCTCTCACTCCCCACTCCCACACACCAGCCTGTGAAGAGTGAATGTAGATATCACCCTATCTACCTATACACACTGAGAGGTGTATATCTCTACCTATACACACTGAGAGGTGTGTATCTCTACCTATACACACTGAGAGGTATATATCTCTGAATATACACACTGAGAGGTGTATATCTCTACCTATACACACTGAGAGGTGTATATCTCTACCTATACACACTGAGAGGTATATATCTCTGAATATACACACTGAGAGGTGTATATCTCTACCTATACACACTGAGAGGTGTATATCTCTACCTATACACACTGAGAGGTGTATATCTCTACCTATACACACTGAGAGGTATATATCTCTGAATATACACACTGAGAGGTGTATATCTCTACCTATACACACTGAGAGGTGTATATCTCTGAATATACACACTGAGAGGTGTATATCTCTGAGTATACACACTGAGAGGTGTATATCTCAGTGTATATACACTGAGAGGTGTGTATCTCAGTGTATATACACTGAGAGATGTGTATCTCAGTGTATATACACTAAGTATACACATCCCTATTTTAAGTATTAAAGTATTCTTTATTGGTGATGTACCAGGTGACATGCAGCCTAATGCCCGCTCGTGTAGTAGATAGGATTTAAACCCGATTAACCTATTAATTTCAACGCCTCAGGTCTGACCCTTCACCACCGTACCTCAGCTTACCAATACCAACACTAACAAGGTACCAGTCAACACAAGTAACAACAAGAAGCACTAACAAGGTACCAGCCAACACAAGTAACTACAAGAAGCACTAATAAGGTACCAGTCAACACAAGTAACAACAAGAAGCACTAAAAGGCACCAGTCAACACAAGTAACAACAAGAAGCACTAACAAGGTACCAGTCAACACAAGTAACAACAAGAAGCACTAACAAGGTACCAGTCAACACAAGTAACAACAAGAAGCACTAACAAGGTACCAGTCAACACAAGTAACAACAAGAAGCACTAACAAGGTACCAGTCAACACAAGTAACCATAAGAAGCACTAACAAGGTACCAGTCAACACAAGTAACAACAAGAAGCACTAACAAGGTACCAGTCAACACAAGTAACAATAACAAGCACTAACAAGGTACCAGTCAACACAAGTAACAATAAGAAGCACTAACAAGGTACCAGTCAACACAAGTAACAATAAGAAGCACTAACAAGGTACCAGTCAACACAAGTAACAATAAGAAGCACTAACAAGGTACCAGTCAACACAAGTAACAACAAGAGCACTAACAAGGTACCAGTCAACACAAGTAACAATAAAAGCACTAACAAGGTACCAGTCAACACAAGTAACAATAAGAAGCACTAACAAGGTACCAGTCAACACAAGTAACAATAAGAAGCACTAACAAGGTACCAGCCAACACAAGTAACAACAAGAAGCACTAACAAGGTACCAGTCAACACAAGTAACAACAAGAAGCACTAACAAGGTACCAGTCAACACAAGTAACAACAAGAAGCACTAACAAGGTACCAGTCAACACAAGTAACAACAAGAAGCACTAACAAGGTACCAGTCAACACAAGTAACAACAAGAAGCACTAACAAGGTACCAGTCCCAAAACAAGTAACAAAGAAGCACTAACAAGGTACCAGTCACACAAGTAACAATAAGAAGCACTAACAAGGTACCAGTCAACACAAGTAACCATAAGAAGCACTAACAAGGTACCAGTCAACACAAGTAACAACAAGAAGCACTAACAAGGTACCAGTCAACACAAGTAACAACAAGAAGCACTAACAAGGTACCAGTCAACACAAGTAACAACAAGAAGCACTAACAAGGTACCAGCCAACACAAGTAACAACAAGAAGCACTAACAAGGTACCAGTCAACACAAGTAACAACAAGAAGCACTAACAAGGTACCAGTCAACACAAGTAACAACAAGAAGCACTAACAAGGTACCAGCCAACACAAGTAACAATAACAAGC
>WNWK01027616.1:0-26125 GCA_009830355.1 Cherax destructor | reverse complement strand
AGGAGCAGAGTTCTGATCTGTAACAAATGCCTGTTCCAAGTTCAAAAGTTTGTCAAATAGTTTTGCAGACTGCACACTTTGCAAATCCAAATTTTCTGCAACTAGTGAGGAAAATACACTTCATCCACCACCACCATAAACAAATGGTCCCTCACTCTGGGATCAAATTGTCCCCAAAGGTACAGTTCACAGCCAACGCTTTTAAATCTGTATATAATTCATGCAAGGACTCACCCTGTCGTTTCTTCCTCTGCTGAAAATCCAACAAGCTGCTGTGGTAGGCTGGTTTCACTGCATAATTTTTCAGTGCCACGACCAAGTCGTCGTAACGCTTCGTGTGTGGTAAATCTGGTGCACACACATTACCTAAAACACTGTAAGTTTCTGATCCCAGTGACACTAGCAAGAAATTTCTCTTGTTATCTTGCTCTTTAATTCCTAAGTGAGCGAAATTGGCTTCCAACAAGCTTAGCTAAAGCTCCAAAGAAATCTTACGTGGGTCGAAAGGTTCCAACCTTCCTTGTGACCCCACCATGCCGCCACTTGTTGCTCTGCTGCAACGTCCTCGGCTGCCAATATCCCTACTACTTCAGGCCACATTGGCCCACTATCCTTGGCTCTGATGATCCCATCCTCGTCGCCACTGTAGTGGTTGTAGGTTAATCAAAGATAGAGTAACAATAACAATGTACTCGCTATGGCCGCTCCATAACAACAACGACAATAACAAAACAATTATAAATGACTGAACCAAACAAACATAGTATTTAATCCTCCTACTGCTCCCAACCCTTTACAGTAGCAGACTCATACATGACAGAGAATAAATAACTTCTTTGATCAGTATTCTAGATCTTCAACACAATTGTCCTCAAAGATTTGTTAAGTTATACCATGAATTAAGGAAAGATCCTGGACTTCACCTTACGAAGCAGACTTTAGGTGCCTGTCCAGCTCCCTTGAAGACAGCCAGGGGTCTATTGGTAATCCCCTTATGTATGCTGGGAGGCAGTTGAACAGTCTTGGGCCCCCTATCACTTACTGTGGTCTCTCTCGGCGTACTAGTGGCGCCCCTGCTTTTCATTGGGGGAATGTTGTATCTCCTGTAAGTCCCTCTAGGATTTTCCAAGTGTATATTATCATGTATCTTTCTCGCCTACATTCCAAGGAGTACAAGTCAAGGGAGTTCAACCACTCTCAGTAATTTAGGTGCTTTATTATACTTATACATGCAGTGAAAGTTCACTTTATATTCTCTATGTCTGCAATTTCACCTGCCTTGAAAGGGGCCGTTAGTATACAGCAATACTACAGCCTAGAGAGAACAAGCGATCTGAAGAGAATCATCATTGGCTTGGCATTCCTAGTTTCGAAGGTTCTCATTATCCATCATTATCCATCATTTTTCTAGATGTGGTAGACGTTGTTGTGATCTTTAAAAGTGAGATTCTTTGACATTATCACTCCCAGGTCCTTCACATTTTTTTTTCACTCTATTGTGTGGCTGAAATTTGTTTTATACTCCAATACAGATTTTATTTCCTCGAGTTTTCCATAGTGGAATAATTGAAATTTGTCCTCATTGAGCTTCATATTGTTTCCTGTGGTTCATTTAAGGACTTGGATAATGTACACTTGGAGATTTGCTGGGTCCTCAATGGATGACACTACCATGCAGATTCTGGTATCACCAGCAAAGGGGGACACGGTGCTGTGCCTTACATCTCTGTCTATGTTAGATATGAGGATGAAGGAAGAGAGCGAGTACTGTGTCTTGTGGAACAGAGCCTTTCACTGTTAACTATTACTCTTTGTGTTCTATTTGTTAGGAAGTTATAGATCCATCTACCCATTTTCCTGTTATTCCTTTATCACACATTTTGTGCGCTATTACACCATGGCCGCACTTGTCAAAGGCTTTCGTAGTCTGTGTATACTACATCTGCATTTTGTTTATTCTCCAGAGCATCCAAGACCATGTCATAGTGGTCCAGTAGTTGTGAGAGGCAGGAACGACCATCCAAGACCATGTCATAGTGGTCTAGTAGTTGTGAGAGGCAGGAGCGACCATTCAAGACCATGTCATAGTGGTCTAGTAGTTGTGAGAGGCAGGAGCGACCATCCAAGACCATGTCATAGTGGTCCCAGTAATTGTGAGAGGCAGGAGCGACCATCCAAGACCATGTCATAGTGGTCCAGTAGTTGTGAGAGGCAGAAGCGACCATCCAATACCATGTCATAGTATTCCAGTAGTTGTGAGAGGCAAGAGCGACCTGCTCTAAACCTATGCTGCCCTGGGCTGTGCAGTTGTTGGGTGTTCAGGTGGTGTGGGATCATGCTTCTTAGAACACTTTCAAAGACTTGTGTGATGTGAGACGTTAGTGCCATCGGTCTGCCGCCTTTATGGAGTGAGGCTATATCCGTTGTTTTTAGTGACTGTGAGATAACCCCTGTGCCAGTGCTCCCTCTCAAAATAATATTTAAGGCACGTGAAAGGGGTTTCTTGCAGTTCTTGATGAACACGGACTTGAGGCTGAGTGCATGGGCAAGTCATTCATTGCTTTTTCAAAGCCCTGTGGTGTTAGGATTATATCAGAAATTCTTGAATTAACCAATTTTTCAGTCTCGGTCATAAAAAAATCTTTTAGATTATCGACGCTAGGTCTGATTAACTGCTCACTGAACGCTAATTCATATTGGGATTCAGTATCCCACACATTTCTTTGCTGTCATTTGTGTAAGTCCCATCTCGTTTAAGCAGGGTCCAATTCTGCATGTGGTTTTTCCCTTTGATTTACATTATTACTTATGGGAAAAATTCATTCAGTAATCGAACAGATCGGCACTCGAACAGCCTTTTGGAACGAATTAAGTTCGAGTACCGAAGTTCCACAGTACTTGGCTCTTGCCTTGCCTGACTTATTCTCCCATAATGTTTGTAGTCATGCAGACATGTTAACCCACTAACAACATGCAGGTTTGTTAACCCACTAACAACATGAAGGCTTGTTAACCCACTAACAACATGCAGGCTTGTTAACCCACTAACAACATGCGGGCTTGTTAACCCACTAACAACATGCAGGCTTGTTAACCCACTAACAACATGCAGGCTTGTTAACCCACTAACAACATGCGGGCTTGTTAACCCACTAACAACATGCGGCTTGTTAACCCACTAACAACATGCAGGCTTGTTAACCCACTAACAACATGCAGGCTTGTTAACCCACTAACAACATGCAGGCTTGTTAACCCACTAACAACATGCAGGCTTGTTAACCCACTAACAACATGCAGGCTTGTTAACCACTAACAACATGCAGGCCTGTTAACCCACTAACAACATGCAGGCTTGTTAACCACTAACAACATGCAGGCTTGTTAACCCACTAACAACTGCAGGCTTGTTAACCCACTAACAACATGCAGGCTTGTTAACCACTAACAACATGCAGGCTTGTTAACCCACTAACAACATGCAGGCTTGTTAACCCACTAACAACATGCAGGCTTGTTAACCCACTAACAACCTGCAGGCTTGTTAACCACTAACAACCTGCAGGCTTGTTAACCCACTAACCTGCAGGCTTGTTAACCCACTAAAAAATGCGGGCTTGTTAACCCACTAACAACCTGCAGGCTTGTTAACCCACTACAACCTGCAGGCTTGTTAACCCACTAACAATGCAGGCTTGTTAACCCACTAACATGCAGGCTTGTTAACCCACTAACAACATGCAGGCTTGTTAACCCACTAACAACATGCAGGCTTGTTAACCCACTAACAACATGCAGGCTTGTTAACCCACTAACAACATGCAGGCTTGTTAACCCACTAACAACATGCAGGCTTGTTAACCACTAACAACCATGCAGGCTTGTTAACCCACTAACAACATGCAGGCTTGTTAACTAACAACATGCGGCTTGTTAACCACTAACAACCCACTAACATTGACTGACATGCAGGCTTTTATCCCCTAACACTGTTGCTGCCTCCCTCATACCCCACAGTCATTGCTGCTGCTCTCCCTCTATCCCCACATCTGTTGCTGCCCTCCCTCTACCCCACAGTCACTGCTGCTGCCCTCCCTCCTCCCCAAGCACTGCTGCTGCCCTCCCTCCTACCCCCACAGTCACTGCTGCTGCCTCCCTCCTACCCCCACAGTCACTGCTGCTGCCCTCCCTCCTACCCCCACAGTCACTGCTGCTGCCTCCTCCTACCCCCACAGTCACTGCTGCTGCCCTCCCTCCTACCCCACAGTCACTGTTGCTGCCCTCCTCCTACCCCCACAGTCACTCTGTGCCCTCCCTCCAACCCCACAGTCACTGTTGCTGCCCTCCCTCCTACCCCACAGTCACTGCTGCTGCCCTCCCTCCTACCCCCACAGTCACTGCTGCTGCCCTCCCTCCTACCCCACAGTCACTGCTGCTGCCTCCCTCCTACCCCCACAGTCACTGCTGCTGCCCTCCCTCCTACCCCCACAGTCACTGCTGCTGCCCTCCTACCCCCACAGTCACTGCTGCTGCCTTCCCTCCTACCCCCACAGTCACTGCTGCTGCCCTCCTACCCCCAAGTCACTGTGCTGCCCTCCCTCCTACCCCCACAGTCATTGCTGCTCCTCCTCCTACCCCCACAGTCACTGCTGCTGCCTCCCTCCTACCCCCACAGTCACTGCGCTGCCCTCCTACCCCCACAGTCACTGCTGCTCCTCCTCCTACCCCACAGTCACTGCTGCTGCCCTCCCTCCTACCCCCACAGTCACTGCTGCTGCCCTCCCTCCTACCCCACAGTCACTGCTGCTGCCTCCCTCCTACCCCACAGTCACTGCTGCTGCCCTCCTCCTACCCCCACAGTCACTGCCTGCTGCCCTCCTACCCCCACAGTCACTGTGCTGCCTTCCTCCTACCCCCACAGTCACTGCTGCTGCCCTCCCTCCTACCCCCAAGTCACTGCTGCCCTCCTCTACCCCCACAGTCACTGCTGTTGCCCTCCCTTCTACCCCCACAGTCACTGCTGCTGCCTCCACCCCACAGTCACTGCTGCTGACCTACCCCCACAGTCACTGCTGCTGCCCTCCCTCCTACCCAGTCACTGCTGCTGCCCTCCCTCCTACCCGCACAGTCACTGTTGCTGCCTTCCCTCCTACCCCCACAGTCACTGCTGCTGCCCTCCCTCCTACCCCCACAGTCACTGCTGCTGCCGTCCCTTCTACGCCCACAGTCACTGCTGCTGCCATCCCTCCTAACCCCACAGTCACTGCTGCTGCCCTCCCTCCTACCCCCACAGTCACTGCTGCTGCCCTCCCTCCTACCCCCACAGTCACTGCTGCTGCCCTCCCCTACCCCCACAGTCACTGCTGCTGCCGTCCCTTCTACCCCCACAGTCACTGCTGCTGCTATCCCTCTTAACCCCACAGTCACTGCTGCTGCCGTCCATTCTACCCCCACAGTCACTGCTGCTGCTGTCCTTCTACCCCACAGTCACTGCTGCTGCCCTCCCTCCTACCCTCACAGTCACTGCTGCTGCCCTCCCTACTGCCCCCACAGTCACTATTGCTACCCTCCCTCCTACTCCCAGTCACTGATGCTGCCCTCCTCCTACCCCCACAGTCACTGCTACTGCCCTCCCTTCTACCCCCACAGTCACTGTTGCTGTCCTTCCTCCGACCCTCACAATCAATACTGCAGTCCTCCCTCCTACCCCCACAGTCACTGCTGCTACCTCCCTCTTATCCCCACAGTCACTGATACTGCCCTCCCTCCTACTCCCACAGTCACTGCTGCTGCCCTCCCTCCTTCCATCCCAGTCACTACTGCTGCCCTCCATCCTACCCTCACAGTCACTGTTGCTACCCTCCCTCCTACCCCCACAGTCACTGCTGCTGCCCTCCCTCCTACCCCCACAGTCACTACTGCTGTCCTCCCTCCTACCCCCACAGTCACTACTGCTGCCCTCCTACCCTCACAGTCACTGTTGCTGCCCTCCCTTCTACCCCCACAGTCACTGTTCCTGCCCTCCCTCCTAACCAGACGAGCCTACTAACCAGACTGAAAATCGAAAACCTAAATGATTTTTTTATGAGAGTGCCACAGAACTTGACAGACGCATGCCTTTCTGACATCACCACGACGCCAAATGACTTCGAAAAGGCAATAAATGACATGCCCATGCACTCCGCTCCAGGCCCAGACTCATGGAACTCCGTGTTCATCAAGAACTGCAAGAAGCCCCTATCACATGCTTTTAACATCCTATGGAGAGGGAGCATGGACACTGGGATCGTCCCGCAGCTACTAAAAACAACAGACATAGCCCCACTCCACAAAGGGGGCAGTAAAGCAATAGCTAAGAACTACAGACCAATTGCGCTAACGTCCCATATCATAAAAATCTTTGAAAGGGTTCTAAGAAGCAAGATCGCCACCCATCTTGATACCCATCAATTGCACAGGAGCAGGCCGCTCCTGTCTGTCCCAACTACTGGACCACTACGACAAGGTCCTGGATGCTATAGAAGATAAACAGAATGCAGATGTTATATACACAGATTTTCAAAAGCCTTTGACAAGTGTGACCATGGTGTAATAGCACACAAAATGCGTGATAAAGGAATAACAGGAAAAGTTGGTAGATGGATCTATAATTTCCTAACATGTAGAACACAAAGAGTAGTAGTCAACAGAGTAAAGTCTGAGGCAGCTACTGTGAAAAGCTCTGTTCCACAAGGCACAGTACTTGCTCCCATCCTATTCCTCATCCTCATATCAGACATTGACAGGATATAAGCCACAGTGCTGTGTCTTCCTTTGCAGATGACACCCGAATCTGTATGACAGTGTCCACCATTGAAGACACTGCAAGACTCCAAGCAGACATAAACCAAATCTTTAAATGGGCTGCAGAAAACAATATGAAGTTCAATGATGAGAAATTTCAATTACTCAGATACGGAAAACGTGAAGAAATTAAAATCTCATCGGTGCCCCGTGGCCTGATCGCTAAAGCTCTCGCTTCACACGGCGAGGTCTGCGTTCGATTCCCAGCTCAGGTAGAAACATTGGACGTGTTTCTTTACACCGGTTGTCTATGTTCACCCATCAGTAAAATGGGTACCTGGGAGTTAGTCAACTGGTGTGGGTCGCATCCTGGGACAAGGACCTAATTTGCCCGAAATGCTCTGCATAACAAGGGACTTTCTATATAGTACTATGTCAGTGATGTCAGCTAGGCCTGTGTGCCTTGTACATGTACTTGTAGAAATAAATGGTATAAAATACCGACACAATGGAAAAATAAACACATAAGCAGTATAATGTGATCCTTTATTGACAACGTTTCGCCCACGCAGTGGGCTTTATCGAGTCACAGACAGATCTGTCTGTGACTCGATAAAGCCCACTGCGTGGGCGAAACGTTGTCAATAAAGGATCACATTATACTGCTTATGTGATTATTTTTCCACATGTACTTGTAGTAAATAAAGATATTATTATTATTATATCGGAGTACAAAACTAATTCCAACCACACAATAGAGCAAAAACTAATGTCAAAGACCTGGGAGTGATCATGTCAGAGGATCTCACCTTCAAGGACCATAACAATGTAGCAATTGCATCTGCTCGAAAAATGACAGGATGGATAATGAGAACCTTCAAAACCAGGGATGCCAAGCCCATGTTGACACTTTACAGATCGCTTGTTATATCTAGGCTGGAATATTGTGCACACTAACTGCACCTTTCAAGGCGGGTGAAATTGCTGACCTTGAAAATGTGCAGAGAACCTTCACCGCACGCATAAGTGCGATAAACCACCTCAACTACTGGGAACGCTTGAAGTTCCTAAACCTGTACTCTCTAGAACGCAGGCGGGAGAGATACATTATTATATACACATGGAAAATTCTCGAGGGCTTAGTACCAAACTTGCACACAAAAATCACTCCCTACGAAAGCAAAGACTCGGCAGGCGATGTAACATCCCCCCAATGAAGAGCAGGGGTGCCACTAGCACGTTGAGGGACAACACAATAAGTGTCAGGGGCCCAAGATAATTCAACTGCCTCCCAGCATACATCAGGGGGATTACCAACAAGCCCCTGGCTGTCTTCAAGCAGGCACTGGACAGGCACCTCAAGTCGGTACCTGATCAGCCGGGCTGTGGTTCGTATGTTGGACTGCGTGCGGCCAGCAGTAACAGCCTGGTTGATCAGGCTCGGGTCCAACAGGAGGCCTGGTCACAGACCGGGCCGCGGAGGCGTTGACCCCTGGAATTCTCTCCAGGTAGACTCCAGGTAACCCCACAGTCACTACTGCTGCCCTCCCTCCTACTCCTACAGTCACTACTGCTGCCCTCGATATTACCCTCACAGTCACTGCTACTGCCCTCCCTCCTACCCCCACAGTCACTGCTGCTTCCCTCCCTCCTACCTCCACAGTCACTGCTGCTGCCCTCCCTCCTACTCCCACAGTCACTACTGCTGCCCTCCCTATTACCCTCAAAGTCACTGCTACTGCCCTCCCTCCTACCCTCACAGTCACTGCTGCTGCCCTCCCTCCTACCCTCACAGTCACTGCTGTTGTTGTTGCTGCTGCTAAGACAGTTGACGTGGGGTTACAACATCAAGACCAGCCTCACTGTAAGACAGCTGAAGGGGGGTTGGTTACCCACGTCAAGACCAGCCTCACTGTAAGACAGTTGACAGTGGCAGCACTACTACTACTTTTAATATTTATTATTATTATTATTATTATTATTATTATTATTACTACTACTACTACTACTACTACTACTTGTTATTATTATTAATAATAATAATAATAATAATTATTATTATTATTATTATTATTATTATTATTATTATTATTATTATTATTATTATTATTATTATTATTATTATTATTATTATTATTATTATTATTATTATTACTACTACTACTACTACTACTACTACTACTACTACTACTACTACTACTACTACTACTACTATGTATTAATAATATTTTTTATTATTAATGTAGTTCAGTAACCTTCTAATATTATTACCAACACAGAGAAACAACTTGTGATCTTGAAGCGTTGACAGTTACGTCACAGTACGTAGTAGGTGTCGACAGCACATTAACATTAATAACCCACAATAATACATCAGTGAATATCTCTATAATACAGTAGTTATGATAAGTGAAATAGATGATAGAGTAGTTAATATATGGAGTGTATTAGTGAGAGAGCGTGGTGGTGGAGGTGTGGCAGCACTGTCACCACCATCCTCCTGGATAACATTGTTCTGGATAATTATTCGGGCTGTTTGAAGGTTATTATGGTGTATCCTGGGGTCAGTGCTTCCTACTTTATTATTTATCCTGGTAATCCTCGTAATGGTTTCAGAAACGAAGGAAAATGTTATATTATCAATGTTGAACTTGTCATCTTTGATGAAGCTAATATTTTTGATAGAAAGACCTACCTAGTGTGGGCCAGTAGGCCTACTGCAGTGTACCTCTATTATTATGCCGTTAAGGCTGTTGTAGGCCTGCTGGCCCATGCTAGGCTGGTCTAACACACGTGTACTTGGCCAACTTAAATATTATAATGTTACACAGTACTCAGAGTTTGATAAGTGTAACAGTTACGTATCTATTTCGAAACGTTTCGCCTACACAGTAGGCTTCTTCAGTCCAGTACAGAAAAGTTACCAGGGTCTTGAAGGGTGATGGTGGCCCGTGGCCTGGTAGTTCAAGCTCTCACTTCACACGGTGAAAGTCCGAGTTCGATTCCCTGCGATGGTAGAAACATTGGGCGTGTTTCCTTACACCGGTTGTCTATGTTCCCCATCAGTAAAACAGGTTCCCGGGTGTTAGTGGACTGGTGTGGGTCGCATCCTGGGACAAAACTGACCAAATTTGTGGGAAATGCTCTGCATAACAAGGGACTTTTATATACGTAGTAGTATGTCATTGATGTCAGCTATGGTCTGTATACCTTGTACATGTACTTGTAGAAATAAAGATTATTATTATATGGACTGATTACATCGTCTTCACATATCTGCTGCTTCTGCGAACTCTTCTGTACTTGACTGAAGAAGTCTACTGTGTAGGTGAAACGTTTCAAAATAAAGGTACCTAACTGTTGTACATGTGTCTTACTTATCATACTTAAAGTTATCCACAGATCTCACCTGACAGTTTGATCCACTCCGCTCATACATCGGTTTGCGTGCGGCTAACAGTAACAGCCTGGTTGATCAGGCCCTGATCCACCTTGGTTAGATTTTGTCTTAGATATTTTCTACTTGTTTTATTTATCCCCTTTATTCTTGTTTTCCATTTCTTCAGTCATATTAATTCTTACCAAGAGTGCAAGTTCAGTGCTTATTGTCTTAGAAAAAACTTTCTAGTACAGTGGACCCCCGGTTTTTGTGATTTTTTCGTTCAGAATGCTGTTCAAGTGCCATTACCAAACGAATTTATTCCCATAAGGAATAATGTAAAGTACACTAGTCCTTTTAGACCCCCAAAAATACACTTACAAAAACATTTAAAAAAATACATTTACATAAAAGGGCGAGTTTGGAGCAGGACGAACACTGGGGGTCCACTGTAAATGGAAACAAGTTAATCAGTCTTCTCTGAATACGTATTTTCCAGCTCATTTATGTCCATCTTTTAATATATACACAAAATTGAAGAACTTCTTTTATTTGTACTTTTTTTTTATATCAAGCCAAGAATTTTATTATTGTGAACACTTACACACTCTTGTCTTGGCCTTAAATTACTGCTAACTGGAACTCCTAAGTCTTTTTCAAATTCACTTTGACTAAAATCTACAATATTTAGTTTATAAATGTCATAGATATTTCATTTTCCTAGGATTAAAACCTTACACTTGTCTACACTGAACTGCATCTGTCACTTCTCTGACCACAACATCAACCTATCCAGGTCGTCCTCTGCCCTAAGGGAGACACTAGTCAGAGAAATAGCAAACATCGAATTAAAACTAAAGGAATCTTACAGGAATCAAGAGACACGGGAAGAACTAAAAGCCATAAATGAAATTGAAAGAAACCCTAAGTATTTCTTTTCCTAATCAAGTCAGAAAACAAAGTATTGAGCACAAACGGTTTTGGGTCCCTACAGATGACAACAGGAAATGAGGAGTCTTAATCCAGGTGCAACTCAGGTGCTAAGTTTTAGATACCTGTGGTTTAGTTCTATTATTATAATAATCAAAGGTAGCTAATTCTCATGGTAAATTGACTATAGTTTCTTTTCATTTTTGTAAACATATTCAACATACTAACTCACGTGCCAAGAAATCCTTTTGCATTGTCCTATTCTTAGGTCTACTTGTGTTGTTCTAATTTTAAGTTTAATTATAGAATCACACTAAATCTTATGATTCCAAACATTGATCCTGAAACCAACCTTCTATTAAATGACTTACATGAACCTAGCAACAACTGTCATTACTACACAGCAAAACAGGCTAAAACACTACTCAAATCCAACAATAACATAACTATCTTTAATTACAATGTCAGATCTTTAAGCAAACATTTTGATGACCTCACTGCATTATTAAACTCACTTCAGGCCAGTATGTCCATCATTGCTCTCACTGAAACATGGTTAAAGCCTCATACTACAGATATCTATGCCATTCCTGGTTACACAGCCATACACAATTGTCGGCCAGACCAACAAGGAGGTGGCACAGCTATGTTCTACTCAGACCAGCTTGAATGTATTAACAATACTTGCACAAGAGATGAACCTGGAGAATATATAATAGCTAAATTTAAATCCAAATATCTACAAAAACCTCTCACAGTTATAAACATCTATAGATTACCACAGTCAAACATTCAGCAATTTAGTGAAAAATTAGGAAGTATGATTACTGATGCACACATGAACAAAGACCACTTAATCCTCACAGGCGACTTCAATATAAACCTCCTACAAGATCAGGACCCACTAGTAACTGAATTCACAAACACTATGAGCAACTGCTTGCTGCTCCCGACAATAACAAAACCTACGAGAATCTCTGAGACCTGTGCCTCTCTATTAGACCATATCTGGACTAACACCATATCCCCATTAAAATCAGGCATAATCACAGACAATACCACTGACCACTACCCGACCTTTCTCATAACAAATCTCGGAAAATTACCACTAGAGACTACTAAAGTTACCTTCAGACTACATAATGAGACAGCTATAAATAGCTTTATAACAGCTATGACAAACATTGACTGGCAAACAGAGATAGACAACTTCCCAGATACTGACTTATGTATTAATAATTTTCTTAAAAGACCCAATACCTCTATAATAAGCACTGCCCTAAAAAACTAAACAAATCACAACTAAAAGACTAAATAGTCCCTGGCTAACCCCAGCATACTCAAGTCCATTAATATAAAGCACCTATATGAAAAACAGTACAGAATGGGACAAATATCAAGAGAACAAACAAAACGCTACTCATCAAACCTAACGAGTCTGATAAGAAGGTCAAAAACTGTACTATGAGAACAGATTACATAACTTAAAAGGTGATATAAAAAGACCTGGAAAACCCTATCTGAAATTCTAGGAACAAAAGATATCCACAAACAGAACAATCAAACTAACAAAACCAGATGAACCCCTACTCCCACCTATTGAAACAGCAAACAAACTCGATGATTTCTTCTCCACCATAGGTAAAAAGCTGGCAAGCAAAATCCCAAGTTCTAATACTCCACCTAACGACTATCTCACTGGCACCTATCCGAACACACTATTCCTAGCCCCAACCAACCCAATAGAAGTTTCACTTATAATCAACACATTAAAAAACAAAGCAGGTGACCTAAATAACTTACCACCTTATATATACACAAAGCCTCTCAAGTTCTCTCACCAATTATTGCAACACTTTTAACAAATCCATTGAATCCTCTACCTTCCCATCAATACTCAAAATAGCGAGGGTCACCCCAATACATAAGGGAGGAGATCAAGCAGACCTGAATAACTACAGGCCGATATCTAACTTACCCCTTCTCTCCAAAATCTTTGAAAAATTAATTCATAGACAAATATATTCCTACCTCACCTCCAACAACGTACTCAACCACTGTCAATTTGGATTCAGGCCTAATAAAAATACAAATGATGCTATTATACACATGTTAGAAATCATTTACACTGCTCTTGAGAAAAAAGAAATCCCAGTGGGAATCTTCATTGATTTACGTAAAGCTTTTGATACAGTTCACCATGATCTGTTACACTTAAAATTATCGCACTATGGTATAAGAGGACACTCCCTAAACTACCTAAAATCATACCTTAGCAACAGAAACCAATATGTGTACACAAATGGAGCTAGCTCCACCGCGCAAACTATTACCGTAGGTGTCCCACAGGGAAATGTTCTTGGCCCACTACTCTTTCTCATTTACATTAACGACCTACCAAATGCATCTCAACTACTCAAACCCATACTTTTTGCAGATGACACTACATACGTTATCTCTCACCCAAGCCCAGACACACTAGCCAACACTGCAAATACTGAATTGCAGAAAATATCTACCTGGATGATGACCAACAAACTTACTCTCAATATTGATAACACCTATTTTATCCAGTTTGGGAACAGAGCTACAAACGCACCACTTAACATAACGACAGAGGGAAAATTCTTAGGAATCCATCTTGACAGTGGCCTCAAATTTCAGACACATATACAACAAATCTCCAAGAAAGTCTCAAAGACCTTTCCTTACCCTATATCACTCACTCATTTACCCCTACCTCACCTATGGAATCTGCGCATGGGGCTCTACATCAATAACTCATCTCAGACCACTAATAACTCAACAAAAGGCAGCAGTTAGAATGATAACAAATTCTCACTCCAGGCAACATACTCCACCAATATTCAAAAACCTAAACTTACTCACCATACAAGACATCCATACTTTTTACTGTGCCTATTACATACATAGAACACTCTATGCAAATATTAACCCACCACTCAAACTTCTCCTTACTAATTTTAACAGGACACATGACCATAACACTAGACACGGATCACTCTCGATGTTCCCCGTGTCCACCTAACACTATGTAAAAACTCAATGCATATAAAAGGCACGAAAATTTGGAATTCATTACCTATCATTGCCAAAGAAACCCTACCTGTACCCCAATTCAAAACGATGCTAAAAACCACCTTCTCACCCAAAGCTAATTGCTCCATATCAAACATTCCCAGCAAAGTAGAATAATCACTTAACGTAAAACCTGACTAATCAATTCAATGTAATGTATGAATGAACGAATGAATGAATTTAAAACCTGTTATTAATAATACATACTTAGCTAATTGTTCCCACAACACTTACATTATAATGACCATGTAAACTAACTGCAATGCAATTAATTGTTTTAAATTGTTATCTCACTCAATTAGTTGCATTGCTACAATAAATTGCTACAATTAATTGATATGTTCAACTTATATTCAAACTTTATAACTTAGATATGCAACTTTACTTATTTTATAAATTATCAACCATAACTTTTTATTATTTTATTATTATTATTGCTTTAATTTGTTTAATCTGATTTAATTAATTTTATAATGAAGACAAAAGTACAAAACTGTTTAAAAAATGTCATGTCTAAACTATGTTCAAATTTCATAGCTTAAATACTCACCTTTACTCATTGTATACTATCTACAAAAATTCTTACAATTTAGTTTTAAGTTAATTTTAAGTCTGCCCAAAATGCCCTGCATACTAGGGGCTTTTGGCATGTACACCTCATGTAATCTCAATAACCAAATGTAATTCTTTGTATTATGTCCAAATAAAAATATTATTATTATTATTATTATTATTCTTTTAGCGCGCCACTAACCAGACTGAAAATCGAAGACCTAAATTATTTTTTTATGAGAGTGCCACAGAACTTGACAGACGCATGCCTTTCTGACATCACCACGACGCCAAATGACTTCGAAAAGGCAATAAATGACATGCCCATGCACTCCGCTCCAGGCCCAGACTCATGGAACTCCGTGTTCATCAAGAACTGCAAGAAGCCCCTATCACATGCTTTTAACATCCTATGGAGAGGGAGCATGGACACTGGGATCGTCCCACAGCTACTAAAAACAACAGACATAGCCCCGCTTCACAAAGGGGGCAGTAAAGCAATAGCAAAGAACTACAGACCAATTGCGCTAACGTCCCATATCATAAAAATCTTTGAAAGGGTTCTAAGAAGCAAGATCGCCACCCATCTTGATACCCATCAATTGCACAACCCAGGACAGCATGGGTTTAGAGCAGGCCGCTCCTGTCTGTCCCAACTACTGGACCACTACGACAAGGTCCTGGATGCTCTAGAAGATAAACAGAATGCAGATGTTATATACACAGATTTTGCAAAAGCCTTTGACAAGTGTGACCATGGTGTAATAGCACACAAAATGCGTGATAAAGGAATAACAGGAAAAGTTGGTAGATGGATCTATAATTTCCTAACATGTAGAACACAAAGAGTAGTAGTCAACAGAGTAAAGTCTGAGGCAGCTACTGTGAAAAGCTCTGTTCCACAAGGCACAGTACTTGCTCCCATCCTATTCCTCATCCTCATATCAGACATTGACAGGGATATAAGCCACAGTGCTGTGTCTTCCTTTGCAGACGACACCCGAATCTGTATGACAGTGTCCACCGTTGAAGACACTGCAAGACTCCAAGCAGACATAAACCAAATCTTTAAATGCGCTGCAGAAAACAATATGAAGTTCAATGATGAGAAATTTCAATTACTCACATACGGAAAACGTGAAGAAATTAAAATCTCATCGGATTACAAAACTAATTCCAACCACACAATAGATTGAAAAAATAATGTCAAAGACCTGGGAGTGATCATGTCAGAGGATCTCACCTTCAAGGACCATAACAAAGTAGCAATTGCATCTGCTCGAAAAATGACAGGATGGATAATGAGAACCTTCAAAACCAGGGATGCCAAGCCCATGTTGACACTTTACAGATCGCTTGTTCTATCTAGGCTGGAATATTGCTGCACACTAACTGCACCTTTCAAGGCGGGTGAAATTGCTGACCTTGAAAATGTGCAGAGAACCTTCACCGCACGCATAAGTGCGATAAACCACCTCAACTACTGGGAACGCTTGAAGTTCCTAAACCTGTACTCTCTAGAACGCAGGCGGGAGAGATACATTATTATATACACATGGAAAATTCTCGAGGGCTTAGTACCAAACTTGCACACAAAAATCACTCCCTACAAAAGCAAAAGACTCGGCAGGCGATGTAACATCCCCCCCAATGAAGAGCAGGGGTGCCACTAGCACGTTGAGGGACAACACAATAAGTGTCAGGGACCGGTCACAGACCGGGCCGCGGGGGCGTTGACCCCTGGAATTCTCTCCAGGTAGACTCCAGGTAAGTAACTTTATTTAGGTACAGCTACACATAAATACAGTTACACAAATTATTATGCAAGGTAATATATGGCTAAATTACCTAGGATAACCAAAAAAAGTAATTTACACATATGCTACCATGCAGTATAATAATTTGTGTAACTGTATTTATGTGTAGATTTATCCAAATAAAGTTGTATTAATATTGGCTAGAGGACAACCTGGATAGGTTGATGTTGTGGTCGGAGAAGTGACAGATGCAGTTCAGTTCTAATCCTAGGAAAAAGAAATAACTGTGACCTATATAAACTGTCTGCATCAGAAATTATCTGACACACTATTTTTGTGTCATTCGTAAACTTACTAAGTTGCTATTTATTTCTGCATCAGTGTTGTAACATATGATAAGATTTGTTGGAATTTTTAACCCAGGATAGGGAGTGTTAACCACCCAGGATAACCCAGGTAGGGAATGTTAGCCTACTTACTGCTAGGTGAACAAGGACAGCCTGTGTAAGGAAACATGCCCCTTTCCACCCAGCTGGGGATTAAACAATGGACAGTATGAGGCAAGAACATTGCCTACCAAGCCACATAGCTTGTTAACAAGAGTCCTTCATTTAGGGTCAATCATATTTGATGTAACTTATCTGTTAGAAATATATGCAGCTTGACCAGCTTGTTTAATAACTTCATTATATATACTAAACTAGTAGATTTGAAGCACAGGCAATGCATTCTTATGCGAGAAGTTCCATAAATGATGTGGAGGCAGCAGTGTTGACACAGTCAACACTATTTAGTAAGTTTATCTAGGTACAGTTTTAGATGATTAGAATTGTCTTAGACAATAGCATACAAATACCTAGGATAACCCCAAAAAGTCCAGCAAAAGGACTTACAGTTGGGTCCCAACCTATGAGGTTTTGAGCTACAAGGTTTTGCACTTAGAGTATTAGCATTTTGGAACCAGTTAATTACTTACTAACAATGACTCACTTTTCCAACATCAGGACTGCTATACAGAGTAGGGCCCCACTTATATGGCAGGTTAGGTTCCAGGCTACTGCCAGAAAGCAGAATGCCATTTTTTTTCCACTTATAAATGCATATAAATGACAGATAACAAGTTTACACTAGCATATATTAATTTAGCAATAGAACTAGGTATTAAAAAACAATTAAAAGTAAAATACACACACAGTACTACACTCATTACTTACCTCAGAATATTTGTAGTCTTAATATAGGGTGAGAGGTGAGTAGTATTTATTGTAAGAAGTCAGGTGTGGTTGGTATGGTAGCCCTCCTGGCCACCCCACCCACACGTAATATAATACTACGACATTTAAAGCTGCCTTGAGCGATAAAATGCATATACAGTACACTCATTACTTACCTTAAAATATTTGTAGTCTTAACGTAGGGTGAGAGGTGAGTAAACGAAATAAAAACAAATAAACGAGAGACTTAACGAGTAAATGAGAGAGGACAGAGCCACAGAGTATGTAAACAAACAGATGAACGCATCTGGGTATGGTTCATACATGTTCCTTTCCATGTTTGTGAAGTTTATATCATAATACAAACACCTTACATTGTGTACAAGTTGTCTCCACATTGGTACAGTAGAGTAAATAAAGAGCAACACTCCCATTCTCGTGTAAGTACAGTGGACCCCCGAGTAACGTAAAAACTTCATTCCAGAAGCCTGCTCAAGTGTCATTACCGAACGAATTTACTCCCTTAAGGAATAATGTCACGTAGGTTAGTCTATTTCAGACCCCCAAAAATACACTTCCACAAGCACTTACAATATTATACAGTGAACCTCGCTATTCGAACACTCCAAAACTCACCCTCATTCCAGAATGCTGTTCAAGTGCTGTTACCAAACGAATTTATTCCCATAAGGAATGATGTAAATTAGATTAGTCCCTTTCAGACCCCAAAAATACACTTATAAAAGCACTTACAATAATAAACTTACATAAAAGGGTGAGTTTTGGAGTGTTCGAATAGCAAGGGTCCACTGTACTTACATAATTGTATGATTTCCAGGGTGTTCGTTACTCGGGGGTCCACTGTAACACCATTTTTAGAAGGAATGGCACTCTGAGTGAAGGCGTACAAAAAAAATATCATAGATGGATTAAACCTTTCATTGCCAGTCCCATAATATTATGGCTTGAGAGCCAGTGTCGGTCCCGTAATACTACGCCAAAATTCTAGTGCCTTCTAATCTGGTGGGAGAAAGCTGGTAGGCCTACATGTGAGAGAATGGGTCTGTGTGCTCAGTGTGTGCAGTATAAAAAAAATCCTGCAGCACTCGGTGCATAATGAGAAAAAAAAACTCCGAACATATTTTTGGTTTAAAACACCAACTTTGCTGTGAATTTTCGTATGGTATTTATGGATGTATTCTCATTTTCTTGGTCTCATTTGATAGAATGGAAGATATATTACAGAAATAGAGATGATTTTGAATTGTTTTCGGAATAAAAGTACCTTGAAATTGAGCTCAAAGTAGCGGAAATGTTCGATTTTTGCCGATGTTCAAGAGTAAACAAATCACGCCACATGTCCAATACACGTCAACTGGTGGGTCTGATGTCCTTTTACAAATGCTCTGATATTATTTATACCATTTTTACAATAATGCAGTAGTCTGCATAACAGTAAATCTTCTATTTTTTGTGTGAATAAAAATTCAAAATGGAAAACAAGCATAATATAAGAGGGGCCTGGAGATGTGACTAATGAACAGAGAAAATGTTATTTTAGTGTTAGGAATGTCTGCATTGTTTATTCTGGCCCCTATTTTGAAATTGTCCTTGTGTATGAAATTGGCTAAATTACCAAATTCTGATCACTTTATTGGGCAGTTGAAATCAGTAAATGGACGGTTTAATATACTCAGTCAATAGAACAAATGGAGTTCTAGCAAAATAGCTATGAGTTTGGTCAATCAAAACAATGGAACTGGCCAAAAACAGGGCTCAAAGTGGGCAAAATCGGCAATGCGTAAATATCGCCGAGAGCGTAATTCTGTAAGTTTTCCATTAAATTTGTTATTTTGGTGTCATTGCCATCGGGAAAAGATTCTTTATCAATTCACAAGAAAAAATCTTTTTTTTTTTTTTTTCTAATATTTTTCGACAGAACGAGAGTTTAGAATCAGGGGTCCCGACAGTGAAAGGGTTATTCAAAATGTCTATATTAACATAATATATGACATTTAATGCACCTCAGAGTGATTATTATTGTGTTATTATTATTGTCATTATTAATATGGCATCTTTCAAGACTAATAATAATAATAATAATAATAATAATTTTTATTTCAATGCATGTTACAAGTGTACAATGTTATTGGTAGTTACAATTATAAAACAATTATAAAACTGTAATGCAAGGAGAGCCACTGGCATGCCATGGCATTAGGGGCAGTTTATTCTAGAGACTTATTCACTAAGTACTTAATGCTAAAGAAATTGATTGAGTTTATTCTAGTTCTGTATTATTTAAATTATTAAATGGTTATACATACTATTAAAAGACAATACAAGAGAAATTGGTTGAGTTTAATCTAGTTGTAGAATTTATTTCAAATTACAGTATGTTGATGCTATACTAGTATAATAACAATACTAGAAATAGTTTTTAGAGTTTCATCTAGATATATATTTTAATTCAAATTAAGAAAATGATGATACTATAAGATTTTAAATGACAATATGATGATATGAAATTGCAACAAGTGTTAAGTGATTTTAACATGTACCTGCATGCCAACACAGTGTGTAAGTTAATTTAGGTACAGATACACACGTATAATTATCAGAGTACAGTGGTCCCTCGGTTTTCGTGCATCTCCAAACTCGAACATTTATGTAAGTGTATTTTCGTAAGTGCTGTTGCAAGTGTATTTTTGGGTGTCTGAAATAGACTAACCTACATGACATTATTTCTTAAGGAAGTAAATTTGTTCGGTAATGGCACTTGAGCAGCATTCTGGAACGAATTTTCGGCGAAAACCGAGGGACCACTGTATATATAAAATATGAAATAACTTTAAAACACTTGAAATTTTGGAAAGTTTCCAGACATAATGGAGAGTTGCGCTCACAGAGAATGTAAACAAACTGGGTGGCCTGCAGTGACCGTATTAGAAAGTCTGGTGGGGGGAGCCATGCAGAGAGTTTTGGTCATAATTTGAAATGTCCATATTAGTGGAATGCCATAAAGTGGGGCCCTACTGTATATTATTTTTTTTAATGAATGAATTACAAATACAGTGGACCCTCGGTTAACGAAAAAAATTCATCCCAGAAACCTGCTCAAGTGCCATTACCGAACGAATTTACGTCCTTAAGAAATAATGTCACGTAGGTTAGTCTATTTCAGACCCCCAAAAATACACTTCCACATGCAATTAAAAAATTATACTTACATAATTGTACGATTTCCGGGGTATTCGTTAACCGAGGGTCCACTGTAATGCATTTTCTTGGTTGTTTACCAAATGCATTGAAGCTTTATGTATGTACATTTATGCATGTATAGTGAACTCATATTTGTTTGGTAAAAATTGGTCAAGACCTTAAGATTTACCATTTGCTTTGTGTTAATACAACAGTGGTTATGGTTGGCTGGTGGAGAGGACTGTGTGGGTTGTGGGACCCTGGACTCACAGGTCTGTCTTGTATGTGTAATGTTAGTGGCTCCACCACGCACCCTCCCATTCTCTCTCACCCACACTACTCACCCTCACACCCATTCTCTCACACCCACACTACTCACCCTCACACTACTCACCCTCACACCCATTTTCTCTCACCCACACTACTCACACTCACACCCCCACTACTCAACCCCTCACACCCTCCCATTCTCTCACACCCACACTACTCACCTTTCACACCAACACTGCTCACCTCTCACACCTCCAGTAGCAGACAGCGAAGAGGCGGGGCCAGGAGCTGAGTCTCGACCCCTGCAACCACAATTAGGTGAGTACACCCACACTACTCACCCCTCACACCCAAACCTGCTACCTTCACCCACTCTCACATGTACTCACTCACATAAACACACACTCAGCCCTCTGTAAGTGAAAAGAAACAGTACTGAAATAAAATTAACTGGCATTTGATACAGAATACAGTGGACCCCCGAGTTTCGTAAAAACTTCACTCCTGAAGTCTGCTCAAGTGCCATTACCGAACGAATTTACTCTAAGGAAAATTTCACGTAGGTTAGTCTATTTCAGACCCCCAAAAATACACTTCCACAAGAACTTACAAAATTATACTTACATAATTGCACGATTTCCGGGGTATTCGTTAACCGAGGGTCCACTGTATGGCTTGGGAATGCATTAATTAATGTTATATTATGTCTTATGGGAAACAAGGTTCTGATTGCCAAACAGTGTACTACTTACGATTATTTTTCTTAAACTCATTAACATTGTAAGCTGGGGCCATACTTTATATTTCCATTGGGGTCCTTGTAATACCTATATTTAGCATACTGACTATTAGATTCTGTAACAATGCATTATGATTATAAGTTGTTAATTAAGTAAGGTTTATTTTACATGGCAATGCATGTGTTACATTATGTAACACTTAACAATTTACTAATGCTGCTTCGCAGATTTTGTCCGTTAGTTCTAGTTTAAACTGTAAAATGTTATGTTAGTTTTGCAGTTAAGATATTGTACATGAATGGTATACAATACCGACAAGATGAAAAAATTAGACACGTGCAACATCTGGGTACCTTTATTGTAGATGTTTTGCCATCCAGTGGCTTTATCAATACAAATTCTAGGACATAACTTGAAGACAGTAGAACTATATACAAGACGAGGTAATCAGTCCCTCAGCCTTGGAGTTGGTGTGAAGAGCACCGTAGTTAAAGAGATTCTGTAGCATAGGCAAGGAGGCTGGCGCTTATATAGGCGTCAGTGGATAGGGACGGGTAGCAGACAAGGACATAGTCACTGGTAGGCAGGATTTCCCAGTGGAAGTAGGTCATACCCAAGAGTTGGGTTAGTGGTAGTAGTTAAGATATTGTATTGTGTAATTGGTAAAAAAAAATGTAAGCAAACCTAACAAGACTCATTTAAGCTAATACAGGAGGGGCTCCAGTTTACAGCACTTCACTAATACACCTGTTTCAAATGTTTATACGGCTCCTGATTTGCTATCACGGCCTGAGCATTCTCCTGGGAGTCCACGCGTCATTTTCTTTATTTCACTTTATTTACATCCATGAGCTCTGCGGCTCAATTCTGTCTGGAAACCTGTTGGTAATCCCCCTTATGTATGCTGGGAGGCACTTGAACAGTCGTGAGCCCCTGACACTTATTGTGTTGCCTCTTTAGTGTATACTCATAGCATCCTTGCTTTTCATTGGGAGGATGTTGCATCTCCTGCCGAGTCTTTTTGCTTTCGTAGGAAGTGATTTTTGTGTGCAAATTTGGTACTAATCCCTCTAGGATTTTCCAAGTGTATATTATCATGTATCTTTCCTGCTTTCCAGGGAATACAAGTCAAGGAGCTTCAACCGTTCATAAGAACATAAGAAAAAAGGAACACTGCAGCAGGCCTACTGACCCATGCGAGGCAGGTCCATCACTCCCCTGCTTAGACCTGACTACCTGGAGTTAACCCTCTCCAGGTAAACTCCAAGTAGTCAGGTCACTTCCACTTAAGGAAGGAGCACGGCATAAGACCTAGTAGCACAAGCTAGTCAGGTCCAACTCACACCCACCCACACCCACTCATGTACACCTACCATCTGATTACAACCTGCTAGACATACGACCACTTGACTTACGACCATGTTTTGTATGCAAATATTCTTGGAAATAAACAACTGTTTGTGCTGTACACAGTGTTTCTCCTAAACCTTACAGTATAAAATACAGTACTAACAGCATAAAAAGTAAAGTAAAAAATGAAATACCAAAATAAAACAATAAAATAAAATCATTACATAATGTGATGTTGATATTCAGTAGTAAGGTTCGACTTACGTCCATTTTGACTTACGACCGGTTAGTCGGAACCAAGCTCGGTCATAAGTCGGATGGTACCTGTATTTATCTAACCTATTTTTAAAACTACACAACGTCTTAGCTTCTATGACGATACTCGGGAGTTTGTTCCACTCATCCACAACTCTATTACCAAACCAGTACTTTCCTGTATCCTTCCTGAATCTGAACTTTTCCAACTTAAAACCATTGCTGTGAGTCCTGTCTTGGCTGGATATTTTCAGCACGCTATTTACATCCCCTTTATTTATTCCTGTTTTCCATTTATACACCTCAATCATATCTTCCCTAATTCTACGCCTTTCTAGAGAGTGCAGATTCAGGGCCCTCAGTCTTTCCTCATAGGGAGGATTTCTGATACATGGGATCAACTTTGTCATCCTCCTCTGTACGTTTTCCAGTGCATTTATATCCATTCTGTAATACGGTGACTAGAACTGAGCAGCATAATCTAAATGAGACCTAACCAAGGATATACGTATAGAGTTGAAGAACAACCTGAGGACTTCTATTATTTATACTTCTTGATATGAAGCCAAGGATTCTGTTAGCTTTATTGCGAACACTTATGCACTGTTGTCTTGGTACCAGAACTCCTAAATCTTTTTCACAATCACAAGTACAGTGGACCCCCGGTTTCCGTAATTAATCCATTCCAGAGGGTGTTACTAACACCGAATATTACTAACTACGAATCTATTTTCCCCATAAGAAATAATGAAAATTCAATTAATCTGTTTCAGACACCCAAAAGTATTAAAATATTTTTGTACATTAAATATACATTAAATTACACAGAAAACAATGAGACATGAAGAATAAAACAATAATAACATGACACTTACCTTTATTGAATTTGGAGAGTTGATGTGTGGAAGACGGGAGGAGGGGAGAGGATGGAAGAGTTGCTATTGTTTGGAAGGGGAATCCCCATCCATAAAGACTTCAGGTACCAAGTCCTTTTCCTAGGTTACTTCCCTTCTTTGTTTTTTAATGCCACTAGGACCAGCTTGAGTCACTGGACCCCTGTTGCTCAAAAAAGTGTTCCAGAGAGTTCTGTTTCAGGGGTATGTGTTTGTGGACAGGACAAGATAGTCCTTCAAAATGATACTTATATAAACTCTATGGCTTATTTATCTATCACAATTCATCTAATATGACATAATCAATATTAATAACATAGAAACATGACATATACTCTAGAATGAATAAAATGTTATTACGAATGTGAGGACTGGAGTTGTGTTGTTTGTTGTTGGGTGTATAAGGGCCACTGAAAGATAAGCCTTAACCCTTTCAGGGTCCAAGGGGGGTCTCCGAAACTCGTTCTCAGGGTACAAGAATTTAAAAAAAAAAAAATCTTATGAAATGATAGAGAACCTTTTTCCGATCATAACGCGACAAAAATTGATGAAATTTGATCGAAAACTAACGGAATTATGCTTTCGCGAAGTTATCGGTATGGATGACATTTATGCATCGGCGATTTCGCCCACTTTGAGCCCTATTTTTGGCAAATTCCAATGTTTCAGTCTACTAAATTTATAGCCATTTCGCTAGAACTCCATTTCTTCTATCGATTGAGTACAAGAAACCGCCTATTTACTAATTACAACTACCCAAAATAGTGGTCAGAAAATGGCAATTTAGCCAATTTCATACAAATTTCAAACAATGCCAATTTCAAAATAGGGTCAAGAATAAACAAGGCAGACATTCCTGACACTAAAATAACATCTTCTCTGTTCATTAGTCACGTTTCCTGGCCCATCTTACATTACTTTTGCTTATCATTTTGAATTTTTATTCTCAAAAAAAATAGAAGATTTACTGTTATGTATACAACTGCATCATTGTAAAAATGGTATAAACAATACCAGAGCACTTGTGCATGAATATTAGACTCGCCAGTTGATGTGTATTGGACGCATGGTGTGATTTGTTTATTCTTGAACATCGTAAAAAATCGAACATTTTCGCTACTTTGAGCTCAATTTCGAGGTACTTGTCATTGTCAAACTAATCAAAATCATCTCTATTTCTGTAATATATCTTCCATTCTATCAAATGAGACCATGAAAACGAGAATACATCAATAAATACCATACGAAAATAGACTGCAAAGTCTCTGTTTTAACCCTTAAACTGTCCAAACGTAGATCTACGTTTTTGTGGGCAGTGCTCTGACCTTGATTTTCTCCATAAGAAAGCATGTAAAAAAAGTAATATATGTGTGGGGCATAGCACTCTGACCTTGATATTCTCAATAAGAAAGTATGTAAAAACGTAGATCTACGTTTGAGTGCTACACAAGCAAACATGGATCTATGTTTGACAGTTTAAGGGTTAAATAAAAATACGGTCAGAATTTTTTTTCCTCATTATGCACTGTGTGGTGCAGGAATTTTTATACTGTGCAACTGACCGCACAGACCCATTCTATCACATCTAGTCCTAACAGCCTGTTTCTGCTTGATTTGAGGGGGCTAGAATTTAGGCGTACTAGTATGTCAATAACCCTAGGGCGTAAGCCGTATCTAGTACATCAATAACCCTGAAAGGGTT
>WNWK01027615.1:0-26125 GCA_009830355.1 Cherax destructor | reverse complement strand
GATACAATGGTTTTAGTAGGGGGTGAGGGTTTGTGAAGGGTTGGGATGCTGGTGCACGTGTTTGGGAAAGAAACGGGGTGGGAAATTAATGAGGGGAATTCGAAGTTTTTGGGGATAGGGGATTGGGTTGGGAGGGGGGTGGGAGGGGGAGTGGCAAGTGGTGGATAAGATCATGATCTGTGGGATAGACTATACGAGACATGCGAGGGAAGCATGAGAGATTAATTCGAGACAGGTGGTTGTGTAATAGGGCGTCTGATGGGGTTGCAACCAACACATCTCACGTTGCATTAGAGGGCAGTTGTCATTAATGTGCTCCTTTACAGTAAGGTGTGGCATGTTGCTGCAATGTACCCTCTGGTGCCAGGTGATGTCCTGAGTATGTTGAATAGGGTTTTCAGGTTTTTGTGGGGTTCCGGTTGCGACTGGCTCAGTAGAGCGGTGGTGTCGAGTCCACTTAGTCAGGGTGGTTAAGGCGTTATACCCTTTGAAAGACGATTGATGAGTGTATATATAAAACGTAGGTTTAGGCGGGAGGGAGGGACGGTGGTGTTAGAAAGGGTGCATCAGGATTTAGGACGAGATTTACAGTTTTGTGAGGCGATGTTACGAGTTTTGATGTGTGTCAGAAATCCGGGGAGTGTTAAAGTGAGCGTACTTGAGAGAGCGGGGAGGAGTAGATACGTAGTACAGATGGAGGTGGCGTACCCCATGTACGCATGGGGGGATATATATATAAGAGAGTGAAGTAGTTACGCATTCAACCTAGTGCACTGAAGGTTATGTTTAAATTTTTACATCGGATTTTACCGTCTGGGGTTGAGTTGTTTAATAGAAGACTGCGGGAGGAGCGGGTGTGCAGGGAGTGTGGAGGGGAAGATTCAGCATTTCATGGTGGGGGGGATGGTTGTCAGTATTGCAGGCGTTAAGTTTAGCCGTGGGGGGTGTGGAAAGGCAGGTACAAAATGCGGTGACGTATTTGATCACTGATTTTATTTATGTTTCCTGGGCTATGAGAGAAGTGGGACACATGAAAGGAAGAAGACTTTGGAGGCGGCGTTTTATAGGTCAAAGTGTCGTGACAGGAAAGTGTACGGGAGGAGGTAGGAGATAGAATTTCAGGCGAGGTATCGTGACTATGGGATGAGGGACTTGTGGAACTTGTAGTATAAGGGGAAATACAACGGGCTAGTCTTCCGGGAGATTGTTTTTTGACCATATTTCTGGTTTGAAGAGTGAGTGCAGGGGTATGTGTGGACGTGTGGGTGATGTTCGCATTAACGTGTAGATGTGTGTGAGTGTGATATATTTATGGTTTTCTTATGTACTTTTTATGTAGCACATCAATGACTGCATGTACTATTGTATTTGCCATTTGGCAATTTTTATGATGTTTCTGTGGAATAGTCTACACTAGAAGTATATCGACTTCTGTATGTCCTGATGTTATTTTCCCATATCCAGGGTAATATGTGCGTGTGTACTGGTCTTGTGGTAGTGTATAATGTGTGTCATAATGTCTGGCTTCCTGCAGCCATGGAGGTACGGTCGGGGCATGGTGTGTATTTAGTAATTCTGGTCACATAAGATTATAATGTATAATGTAAAATAAATAAAATTTAAATAAATAAGATAAAATTTACACAAATTTTATTTGAAATTTTCTGAAACATATTTACAAAGTTAAAAATGAACAGTTTTTTCTAGATTTACGAGCAGCAACAAATCACTTTCCCGTTTAAGCCTCCAAATGTTGTCTCTCATCATGTTTTTATTATAAGATCCCTGATATCTGTGTTCGAAGTCCATTATATCTTGATGGAAGCGCTGCCCTTGCTCCTCTGAGTATGCTCCCATATTCTCCTTGAAATTGTCAAGATAAGCATCAAAGATATGGACCTTAAGGGACATCCTACAGCCTATCTTACCAAAGCTTTTTACCAAGGTCTCAACAAGTTCCACATAATTGTCAGCCTTGTTGTTGCCCAGAAAGTCCTGTGCTACAGCAAAAAAAAACTCTCCCAGGCTTCCTTTTCCTTCTCTGTGAGCTTCTTTGGAAATTCTGAGCACTCCATGATTTTCCTGACTTGTGGTCCAGTGAAGATGACAGTCTTCATCACTTTTGCCTCTGACAGCTTGGGAAAGAAGTCTTGAAGATACTTGAAGGTTGCAGACTCTTGGTCAAGAGCTGTAACAAACTGTTTCATTAGCCCTAGTTTGATGTGTAATGGAGGGAACAGAACGTTTTGAGGATCCACCAATGGTTTATGTTTGATATTATGTCTTCCTACTGACAACTCAGTCCTTTGAGGCCAGTGCTTCCTCTGGTAATGTGCTGCTCTGTCTCTACCATCCCAATGACAGAGATAACAGGGAAACTTGGTAAAACCTTCTTGGAGTCCCATAAAAAATGTCCCCATCTTGAAGTCTCCAATAACTTCCCAGCCATACTTATCATAATTCAAACTTTCCAGTAGAAGTTTGACACTGTCCTTTAGATGCACTAAATGAGTCAAGGGAAGAGATGGATATTTGTTCCCATTGTGCAGAAGTACAGCTTCTAGGCTTCTGGAGGAGTTGTAAATAAAGAGTCTCTACTCATCTGGATTGCATGCAATTCCAATTGCATCAAACAGGACTGATACATCATTACAGTAGCACAACCTGTCTTCATTAGTGAAGAAGCTTGAGAAATGTTGGTGACGTTTTCTTTGGCTTATCACTTGCACACTTCATCCACCAAGTCACACTCCTTGAGCCTTGAAATCAAAAGCTCAGTTTTTGACTTTGTCAGACCAAGATCTCTGATAAGGCCATTGAGGTGTGTTTGGTTTGGGTAGTAAGGATTCCTCCCAACAGCTGCATCTGTGAGATCATAGTCTTGTTCACTGTGATCTTCATTTTCTGATTTGCTGCTTTCTTCTTCTGACGGTTGACTTCTTTCTGGAGGTGAAGGTACAGGAAGATCAGCACTGTGTGGTACTGGTGCAATACAAGAGGGAAGGTCTGGATAAGAAATAGCAGGTGCATTTTTCCCAGTTTGGCGTTTGGAAGGATCCACCAGGCAGAAGTAGCAGTTGGTTGAGTGATCAGTGGGTTCACCAGGCAGAAGTAGCAGTGGGTTGAGTGATCAGTGGGTTCACCAGGCAGAAGTAGCAGTGGGTTGACGTCATATTCTAGGAACAGCAAACTTCATGGCTCTTTTTTCTCCTCTATACCATCCTGTAAAAGAACAAAAGAATTAGTTTCTGGTACATACATTTCATTTAAAAAATGTTCATATGCAAGATTTTACCCTTCTCATAATTAATGACTTTCATACCTCCAATGTTTTCTTACAATGTTCACAAGCAACATAAGGTGCCCAGGTCTTGTCTGGGTCCACAACTGGCATGCCAAAATATGCTTTATAAGATTCACACATTTTTTTTAGATCCTCTTACAGAGAACTTCTTTACTCTTGTCTTAATGAATTGACCACATATGTAGCAGAATGCATCTGGAGAATGATTGCAGCCTCTTGATGCCATTTCACTTCTTCTGGTGTGTCTTCTCAGGCAGCCAGAGCTCAACTGACTGATGGTTTGTGAGCCCCGGTTTTGTGTTCCACAAGTGTCCTGACCACAAAAGCAAAGTTGTGGGATCAAAATTGTTTTCTTTTTAATTTTGTTTAGTTATGAAGAATTGGTAAAAGATTCATATTTCCAAGGACCATGACACAAGTGAAATTTTGTTACATAGTGTTATGTATGAGTGATGGGGAAAGTGTTGATCTATCATGAAAGTTTTTTCTTTCTTTTTTGATGAGCCTGCCTTTGTGGGAGAAGGCCGACGTGTTAAAAATATATATATATATATATATATATATATATATATATATATATATATATATATATATATATATATATATATATATATATATATATATATATATATATCGTGCCGATTAAGTAAAACTGGTCAATTAGCAAGAACTCATCTAAAATTAAGTCCTTTCTAAAATTTTACTCTTATACGTTTAAAGATAATTTTTTTCATTTATGTTAATGTAAGAATTTATAATTTTGTACCAAGAGAAACTTTGAAAACCTACCTAAACTTATTACAACAAGCGCAATTTAATTTAGCCTAATCCAACTAAATATATTTTAGATACGTTAACATTAATTTAATAATAAACAAACACAATGAAATATATTTTTTCGTTTTGTTCAGAACGATTTTGGCGAAATTTTTGCATACACAAATTTTCACTTGTCCTATATGGCAAGGTGAGCGTTGCTATTTAAGCCAAAATCGCAAGTTTTACCTAATCGGCACGACATATATATACATATATATATATATATATATATATATATATATATATATATATATATATATATATATATATATATATATATATATATATATATATATATGTGTGTGTGTTTATGTGTGTGTGTGTGTGCGTGTACTCACCTATTTGTGGTTTCAGGGGTCGACTCATTGCTCCTGGTCCCGCCTCTTTACTGATTGCTACTAGGTCCTCTCTCTCCCAGCTCCATGAGCTTTATCAAACCTCATCTTAAAACTATGTATGGTTCCTGCCTCCACTACGTCATATTCTAGGCTATTCCACTTCCTGACAACTCTATGACTGAAGAAATACTTCCTAACATCCCTTTGACTCATAGGAGTCTTCAACTTCCAATTGTGACCCCTTGTTTCTGTGTCCCCTCTCTGGAACATCTTGTCTCTGTCCACCTTATCTATTCCTCGCAGTATTTTATATGTCGTTATCATGTCTCCCCTAACCCTCCTGTCCTCTAGTGTCGTCAGGCCGATTTCCCTTAACCTTTCTTCGGAGGACAATCCCCTTAGCTTTGGGACTAGTCTTATTGCAAACCTTTGCACTTTCTCTAATTTCTTGACGTGCTTGACCAAACGTGGGTTCCAAACTGGTGCTGCATACTCCAGTATGGGCCTGACGTATATGGTGTACAGAGTCTTGACCGATTCCTTAGTGAGGTGTTGGAACGCTATTATTAAGTTTGCCAGACGCCCGTATGATGCAGCAGTTATCTGATTGATGTGTGCCTCAGGCGATGTGCTCGGTATTATACTCACCACAAGATCTTTTTCCTAGAGTGAGGTTTGCAGGTTTTGGCCACCTAGACTATACTCTGTCTGAGGTCTTCTTTGCCCTTCCCCGATCTTCATGGCTTTACATTTGGCAGGGTTAAATTCAATCAGCCAGTTACTGGACCAGGCTTGTAGCCTGTCTAGGTCTCATTATAGTCCTGCCTGATCCTCATCTGATTTAATTCTTCTCATTAACTTCACATCATCTGCCAACAGGGACACTTCTGATTCTATCCCTTTCGTTATGTCATTCACATATACCAAAAACAGTACCGGTCCCAGGACTGACCAATGTGAAACCCCACTCGTCACAGGTGTCCACTCTGACACCTCGTCATGTACCATGACTCGTTGTTGCCTCCCTGTCAGATATTCTCTGATCCATTGCAGTGCCTTTCCTGTTACGTGTGCCTGATCCTCTTGCTTTTGCATTAACCTCTTGTGAGGAACTGTGTCAAACGCCTTCTTGCAGTCCAAGAAAATGCAGTCTATCCACCTCTCTCTCTCGTGTCTTACTTCTGTTACCTTGTCATAAAACTCCAGTAGGTTTGTGACAGGATTTTACTTCCCTAAAACCGTGCTTGTTGTCGTTTATAAGCTTGTGTCTTTCTAGGTGCTCCACCACTCTCCTCCTGATGATCTTCTCCATGACTTTGCATACTATACACGTCAGTGACACAGGTCTGTAATTTAATGCCTCAAATCTGTCTCCTTTCTTAAAAATTGGGACTACATTTGCCATCTTCCACACCTCAGGTAGTTGCCCAGTTTCAATGGATGTGTTGAAGATTTTTGTTAGTGGCACACTCAACATCTCTTCTCCCTCTCTAAGGACCCACGGATAAATGTTGTCAGGTCCCACCGCTTTTGAGGTATCGAGTTCACATTGCAGCTTCTTCACTTCCTCCTCGGTTGTGTGTATTTCATCCAGCACTTGTTGGTATACCTTCCTATTCTGAATTCCTGGAGTCCTTCCTGTCTCCTCTGTAAAGACTTCTTTAAATCTCATGTTGAGCTCCTCACATACCTCTTGGTCGTTTCTTGTGAGCTCCCCACCTTCCTTCCTCAGTCTGATTACCTGGTCCTTGACTGTTGTTTTCCTCCTGATGTGGCTGTACAACAGCTTCTGGTCAGACTTGACTTTTGATGCTATATCATTTTCGTATTGTCGCTGAGCCTTCTTTCTTACCTGTGCATATTCGTTTCTTGCTCTTCGGCTAATCTCTTTATTTTCCTGGGTCCTTTGTCTTCTGTACTTTTTCCATTCTCTAGTGCACTTAGTTTTTGCCTCCCTACACCTTTGCGTGAATCAAGGACTCGTTCTGGTCTTCCCATTACTTCTGTTTCCCTTGGGGACAAACCTCTCCTCTGCCTCTTTGCATTTGGTTGTCACATATTCCATCATTTCTTTTAATGGTTTTCCTGCCAATTCTCTCTCCCACTGAACGTCTTGTAGGTAGTTCCTCATGCTTGTGTAGTCCCCCCTTTTGTAGTTTCGTTTCTCTCTTCCTATTCCTGCTCCCCTCTCCACTTGTAGCTCAACTATATAATCAAAACACAGAACGAAATGATAACTAGCTCCATGGGGCCTTTCAAACGTGATATCCTCGATGTTCGAACTACTCAAGGTGAATACTATGTCCAGTCTTGCTGGATCATCCTCACCTCTCTCTCTGGTAGTGTCTCTAACATGTTGATGCATGATGTTTTCCAGTACTACATCCATCATCTTGGCTCTCCATGATTCAGGACCCCTGTGGGGCTCCAGGTTTTTCCAATCAATCTCTTTGTGATTGAAATCACCCATAACTAGCAACTTTGCTCTCCCTGTGTGGGCTCTTCTGGCCACCTCGGCTAGTGTGTCTACCATTGCTCTGTTGCTCTCGTCGTATTCTTCTCTTGGCCTCCTGCAGTTCTGTGGCGGGTTGTACATTACAACAATTACCACCTTATGGCCCTCAGACTGGATTGTTCCAACTATGTAGTCCCTTTCGCCCATTCCATCCATTCCTTCCACTTCCTCAAATCCCCACCGGTTCTTAATGAGCAGTGCAACTCCTCCTCCACCTCTGCTTCCTCTATCTCTCCTGAGGATTTGATATCCGTGTGGAAAGATTGCATCTGTTATCATCCTTTTGAGTTTCGTTTCTGTGAGTGCTATTATGTCTGGGGATGTCTCATTTATTCTTTCATGCCACTCCTCACATTTATTTGTTATACCATCTGAATTTGTATACTAAACCTTCAACTTCTTTTCTAAAACTTTAGTCTGGGGGGTACGTTGGGGTTGGGAAAGTGGGAGACCTGATGAGGAACTATGGGTGGTTGGTGTGAAGGTGGAGTTTGTAATGAGGTGGGTGGAAGCATTTGGTATGGAATGTGTGTTTTGGTTTAGATTGTTTGGTTGCATTGGGGTTGTCCAGGTTGGGGACATCTGAAGGTATTTGAGCTTCCTCCTGAGTCTGGGTTCTCCTGTTTATCTCTCTTTCCTTCTTTTGTCTCTGTACCCTCTCTTTCTTCTCATGTGCTATCGTGGTTGATTATTATGCTTTAAAAATAGGAATTACATTAGCCATCTTCCACATATCAGACACTACACCTGTTTGAAAAGATAAATTAAAAATGTTAGATATTGGTTCACAGAGTTCCATTTTGCATTCCTTAAGAACCCTTGCAAAAAGCTCATCAGGACCCGGCGATTTATTTTGTTTCAGACGGTCTACTTGTTTCATAACCATTTCGCCAGTGACTGTGATATTACATAATTTATCTTCTTCAGGGACTCTAAAAAAATTAATTACTGGGATATTATTAATGTCTTCCTGTGTGAAAACCGATAGAAAATAATTAATAAAAATAGAGCACATATCATTCTCCTTGTCAGTAAGATGCCCACATGTATTTTTAAGGGGACCTATCTTATCCCTAACTTTTGTTCTATAAACCTGGAAAAACTTTTTGGGTTAGTTTTTGAATCCCTAGCAACTTTAATTTCATAGTCCCGTTTAGCTTTTCTTATACCCTTTTTAACGTCCCTCTTAATGTCAGTATACTGATTTATAAGATGACCCTCACCTCTATTTATGCGCCTATAAATTCCTTTCTTCTGCCCTAAAAGACATTTGAGCCTATTATTCATCTATTTTGGGTCATTTCTACTTGATCTAATTTCTTTATACAGGATAAATGTTCTTTGGGCAGCCTGTATAGTGTTAAGAAAGCTGTCATATTGATAGCTCTCTTCGTTACCCCAGTCCACAGTTGATAAGTGTTCTCTAAGCCCATTATAATCTGCTAAGCGAAAGTCTGGGACTGTTACTGAATTATCCCTACTATCATACATCCATTCAATGCTAAAGGCTTGTGGTCGCTTGTGCAGAGTTTCTCTGTAATTTCAAAATTATTAACAAGGGATTCCTTGTTTGCCAGAACCAAGTCAAGTAGGTTATATCCCCTTGTAGGTTCTGTCACAAACTGCTTCAAAAAACAATCCTGAACAACTTCTAAAAAGTCGTTAGATTCTAAATACCCTGTCAAGAAATTCCAATCAATCTGACTAAAGTTAAAGTCCCCTATAATTACTACGTTATCATGCCTTGTGGCCTTAACAATTTCCTCCCAGAGTAGTCTCCTTTGTTCCCTATCTAAGTTTGGAGGATGATAAAATCAATTTTTTCACACCCCTCTGAAAATTCTATCCAGACAGACTCTGTATGTATTATTTTAGACTTTATGCCCGTTTTTCAGACCAAGACATTGATTTTACCAAATCCTCCTGGAGTTCACTGGTATCCTCCTCAGAATGAATCATACGGCCTATTTTTGTATCATCAGCAAATTTACTCATGCCACTTGCAATTCCTTCATCAAGGTCATTTATGTAAATTATGAACAACAATGGGCCCAAAACTGATCCTTGTGGAACGCTACTAGTGACTAATCCCCATTCAGATTTGACTCCATTAATGGAAACTCTCTGCTTTCTATTGGTAAGCCATGCCTCTATCCATGCTAGAACTTTACCTCCTATACCATGAACTGCCACCTTTCTTAAGAGTCTCTTGTGAGGTACTCTATCGAAGGCCTTACTGAAATCCAAGTAAACTATATCATATTCTTTATCGCTGTCTACTGCCTCAAATGTTTTATTGAAAAACGTCAGTAAAATTGTCAGGCAGGAACGACCTCTCGTGAACACATGCTGAGATTCATTAATCAAATTATGTTCTCCAAGATGTTTTCTAATAATATCAGCTATAATTGACTCTAATAATTTGCCTACTATAGATGTGATGCTTATAGGACGGTAATTTGATGGAATGGACTTATCCCCTGATTTGAATATAGGAACTACATTAGCTATCTTCCACATCTCTGGCACAATAATGGCTGACTAAGCTCCATCTTGCATTCTTTAAGTACCCTGGAAAACAACTCGTCGGGTCCCGGGGACTTATTTTGCTTCAGTTTATCTATCTGTTTGATAACCATATCCCTCGTGACAGTAATATTAGTTAATTTGAATTCTTCAGGAAGTGAATAATTGTTAATTTCTGGAATCTCATTTACGTCTTCTTGTGTAAAGACTGACAAAAAAATAGTTATTAAATAAAGAACACATTTCCAGTTCGTTATCCGTCAGCTGTCCATTCCCAATTTTCAGAGGTCCTACGTTTTCCCTCACCTTCGTCCTATACACTTGAAATAACCCTTTTTGATTAGTCTTTGATTCATTATCAACCTTAATCTCATAGTCACGTTTAGCCTTTATAATCCCATTTTTTACTTCTCTTTTCAACTGAACATATTGGTCAATAAGGTTAACATCTCTTTTGATGCTCCTATAAATTCCTCTTTTCTCACCTAATAGATGTTTTAGCCTCCTGTTAATCCATTTGGGATCGTTATTATTTGATCTAAATTCTCTCTGGGGAATAAATATACTCTGTGCACGTTGTACATTATTAAGAAAAAAATCATAAACGCAGATCCCATCGTAATCGTTAGCTAGATTACCCCAGTCGAGATTAGACAGGTGTTCTCTAAGTCCAATATAATCGGCAGAACGAAAATCAGGAACTTTTACCGTATTATCCCTATTCTCGTACTCCCAGGTAATATTAAAAGTAATGGATTTGTGATCACTTGCGCCAAGCTCTTCAGTGATCTCCAGATTATTTACAAGGGTTTCTTTATTTGACAAGACTAGGTCGAACAAATTATTACCTCTGGTAGGCTCTGTCACACACTGCTTCAGAAAACAGTCCTGAACTACTTCCATAAAGTCACTGGACTCCAGATTACCGGTCAAAGAAGTCCAGTCAATTTGACTAAAGTTAAAATCCCCTTCTATCACTACGTTATTGTGTCTAGAAGCCCTAACAATTTCGTCCCAAAGAAGTCTCCCTCTATCGTGATCCAAGCCAGGAGGTCGGTATATTACACGTAATTCGTTAATTTTATTTCTGACGCTTCGACAGTTAGTGTAAAATACATTGATATGTATCTTCTTGTGAACCTTTTTCATATTCAGTTTTTGTTTTACACAATTTCTGTTACTATCATTACCCTGTGTTACTCGATTACTGGTATTGTTAAGGTTTATGGTATCAAAGCCTGAATCAATATTTTGACCCTCATTATTCACCATTCCTAAACCCATACCTCTAACTAATCCTAGTTTAAAGCCCTAACAACATCCTCAACTGAGCTAGAGAGAAATTTACTGTTATTGTTAAGATTTATGGTATCAAAGCCTGAATCAATAATTTGGTCCTCATTATTCACCATTCCTAAACCCATACCTCTAACTAATCCTAATTTAAAGCCCTAACAACATCCTCAACTGAGCTAGAGAGAAATCCTACACCTGCCCTGGATAAGTGAACCCCATCCCTGGCATACATGTCATATCGGCCATAGAAGTGGTTCCAGTTGTCAATGAATGGGACTGCATTATCCTTACAGTGTTTGTCCAGCCAGCAATTTATACCAATCGCTCTGGACAGCCATTCATTTTTAACTCTCCTTCTTGGCAAAATGCCACATATAACAGGGCGCCCCCCCTTCTTCCTAATTATGTATATTGCTGTCCTGTACCTTCTAACTAAATCCTCACTTCTACGCTTGCCTACATCATTGCCTCCAGCACTGAGGCAGATAATAGGATTGATCCTATTACCGTTCATGATGTTGTCAAGCCGGCTAACAATATTCTCCATCCCAGCCCCAGGAAAGCAAACCTTCTGTCTCCTACTCCTATCCTTCAAGCAGAATGCCCTATCCATATACCTAACCTGGCTATCCCCAACAACAACAGTGTTTTTACCTTCCTTGGTGTCGTTCGTCGTGACGTTCCCAGTAGTCGACTCACATTCATCGGGTAGCACGGAGAAGGCGTTCGATGTTTCCACAACAGTTTCCACAGCAGTCTCTTTCTTCTTCATTGTTTCTAACTCTCCATTCGTTTTCTTGATCTTCAACTTCGTTCCATGAAGTCCGGCCACTGCCCAGGTTCCCTTCTTGACCTGAGGACTCACAACAGGAGGACTACTACGAATCCTCTTGTTTTCCTCCGTCAATCGCCGAATCTCAAGCTTCGCTACCCTCAATTCCTCCTTAAGCTGCTGGTAAAGTTGCTCAATGGACGGCATCTTGGTTCATTTCACAGAGCAAAAGTGGTTCAGTCCACAGAGAACTCTAGACACGTCCTCACGCAGGCATTGTTTAAGTTATCGTTCCTACATGCATTAATGTGTTTACTGAGACGTGTTTCGAGGTTCTTTGCTGTTTCACCTTCGTATATTCTGATATATATTAGTCACATGTGTAACACGTGGGTATCTTTATTGAGGAAACGTTTCGCCACATAGTGGCTTCATCAGCTCTGTACAAAGAAGAATGGTGAAGATCAGGAGGAGTTTGAGGTAATCAGTCCCTCAGCCTAGAGTCGATGTATTCAGTCCATCAATCTTGAAAAGAATACAGCATATGTATGTATAATGATCGCCACCACCGGGGTCCTGGCACGGGTCCCGTCTCTGGCTCCCGGAGGAGACTGGGTTTTGCAGTGTTGCAAAGTATGCTGCTAAAGAACTGTTCTGGACAGTTCATCTGGTGAGTCTCATAAGCGACAAAGCCTTTGTAATAAGAACACTATATCATATATATGTGCATGCTGAACGCACTATACACGTATATATGTATTCAGAGATATGCATATGCACTCCTGACTGTGAATACTCTAGCGAGGAGGAGGATATGTCGTTATCACGGGCAACAACTTATCTAGGGCGTTGACTCCATGGTACACTAGGGTAGTCCCAATCTTCTCTTGGTCTTCTTCGGGATGGGACGTCAGTGTTAGTTGCCTGCGGAGTGCCTCAGTGACATGGGATTCCAGAAGATAAATTAGACACATATGCAACACTTGGGTATGTAGATGAATGGTTCAGAGAACCGACAAGTTGATAAATTAGACACATATGCAACTCTTGGGTATCTTTATTGAGGAAACGTTTCGCCACACAGTGGCTTCATCCGTCCATACAAGAAGAATAGTGAAGCATAGGAGTACTTTGAGGTGGTCAGTCCCTCAACCTTGAGTCGATGTTGTCAGTCCATCAATCTTGAATAGAATACAGCAAATCTGCGAAGAGGTAGCTTATATACTGTAGGCAGGAGGTGCAGCAGTCGTAGGTGGTGTCACATTTGAGGGTCTGAGAGGTCAAACATACCTTTGAGAGTCTGAGAGGACAAACATACTTTTGAGGGTCTGAGTTGACAAACATACCTTTGTGGGTCTGAGAGGAAAAACATACCTTTGAGGGTCTGAGAGGACAAACATACCTTTGAGAGTTTTATGAGGACAAACATACCTTTGAGGTCTGAGGGACAAACATACCTTTGAGGGTTTGAGAGAACAAACATACCTTTGAGGCTCTGAGTGGACAAACATACCTTTGAGGGTCTGAGAGGACAAACATACCTTTGAGAGTCTGAGAGGACAAACATGCCTTTGAGGGTCTGAGAGGACAAACATACCTTTGAGTGTTTTTGAGAGGACAAACATACCTTTGAGAGTCTGAGAGGACAAACATACCTTTGAGGTCTGAGAGGACAAACATACCTTTGAGGGTCTGAAGAGGACAAACATACTTTTTAGACGGGTCCCGAGAAAAGGACAAACATACTATTTGAGGTCTGAGTGGTCAAACACTTGTGGTCTGAAGAACAAACATACCTTTGAGGGTCTGAGAGGACAAACATACCTTTGCGAGTCTGAGAGGACAAACATACCTTTAAGAGTTTTAGAGGACAAATATACCTTTGAGGCTCTGAGTGGACAAATATACCTTTGAGGGTCTGAGAGAACAAACATACCTTTGAGGGTCTGAGAGGACAAACATACCTTTGAGGGTCTGAGAGGACAAACATACCTTGAGAGTCTGAGAGGACAAACATACCTTTGTGGGTATGAGAGAACAAACATACCTTTGAGGGTCTGAGAGGACAAACATACCTTTGAGGGTCTGAGAGGACAAACATACCTTTGAGAGTATGATAGGACAAACATACCTTTGAGAGTCTGAGAGGACAAACATACCTTTAAGAGTTTTAGAGGACAAATATACCTTTGAGGCTCTGAGTGGACAAATATACCTTTGAGGGTCTGAGAGAACAAACATACCTTTGAGGGTCTGAGAGGACAAACATACCTTTGAGGGTCTGAGAGGACAAACATACCTTTGAGAGTCTGAGAGGACAAACATACCTTTGTGGGTCTGAGAGAACAAACATACCTTTGAGGGTCTGAGAGGACAAACATACCTTTGAGAGTCTGAGAGGACAAACATACCTTTGAGAGTCTGAGAGTACAGACATACCTTTGAGAGTCTGAGAGGACAAACATACCTTTGAGAGTCTGAGAGTACAGACATACCTTTGAGAGTCTGAGAGGACAAACATACCTTAGAGTGTCTGAGAGGACAAATATACCTTTGAGAGTCTGAGAGGACAAATATACCTTTGAGGGTCTGACAGGACAAACATACCTTTACACACAACCATTTAGGTGATTTAGATAGACTCGTGAGCAAACACTAGGACATATTTATTACAAAACGTTTCGGTCCTGGGACCTTGATCAAGGTCCAAGGGCCGAAACGTTATCTAATAAATATGGAATAGTGTTTTCTCACGTGTGTTTCTAAACCAGCTTGTTAGTATCTAATACCAAGGTTTATACCAACGACAGTATCTGTTATCAAGGTTTATACCAACGACAGTATCTGTTATCAAGGTTTATACCAACGACAGTATCTGTTATGAAGGTTTATACCAAAGACAGTATCTATTACCAAGGTTTATACCAACGACAGTATCTATTATCAAGGTTTATACCAACGACAGTATCTATTAACAAGGTTTATACCAACGTCCCAATCTAATACCAAGGTTTATACCAACGACAGTATCTAATACCAAGGTTTATACCAACGTCAGTATCTATTAACAAGGTTTATACCAACGACAGTATCTGTTATCAAGGTTTATACCAACGACAGTATCTAATACCAAGGTTTATACCAACGTCAGTATCTATTAACAAGGTTTATACCAACGTCCTAATCTAATACCAAGGTTTATACCAACGACAGTATCTATTACCAAGGTTTATACCAACGACAGTATCTATTACCAAGGTTTATACCAACGACAGTATCTGTTATCAAGGTTTATACCAACGACAGTATCTGTTATCAAGGTTTATACCAACGACAGTATCTGTTATCAAGGTTTATACCAACGACAGTATCTGTTATCAAGGTTTATTCCAACGACAGTATCTGTTATCAAGGTTTATACCAACGACAGTATCTGTTATCAAGGTTTATACCAACGGCAGTATCTGTTATCAAGGTTTATACCATTGACAGTATCTGTTATCAAGGTTTATACCAATGACAGTATCTGTTATCAAGGTTTATACCAACGGCAGTATCTGTTATCAAGGTTTATTCCAACGACAGTATCTGTTATCAAGGTTTATACCAACGACAGTATCTGTTATCAAGGTTTATACCAACGACAGTATCTGTTATCAAGGTTTATACCAACGACAGTATCTGTTATCAAGGTTTATACCAACGGCAGTATCTGTTATCAAAGTTTATACCAACGACAGTATCTGTTATCAAGGTTTATACCAACGACAGTATCTGTTATCAAGGTTTATACCAACGACAGTATCTGTTATCAAGGTTTATTCCAACGACAGTATCTGTTATCAAGGTTTATACCAACGACAGTATCTGTTATCAAGTTTATACCAACGACAGTATCTGTTATCAAGGTTTATACCAACGACAGTATCTGTTATGAAGGTTTATACCAACGACAGTATCTGTTATCAAGGTTTATACCAACGACAGTGTCTGTTATCAAGGTTTATACCAACGACAGTATCTGTTATCAAGGTTTATACCAACGAAGTATCTGTTATCAAGGTTTATACCAACGACAGTATCTTTAATCAAGGTTTATACCAAACGACAGTATCTTATCAAGTTTATACCAAGACAGTGTCTGTTATCAAGGTTTATACCAACGACAGTATTGTATATCAAGGTTTTACCAACGAGTATCTATATCAAGGTTTATACCAACGACAGTATCTGTTATCAAGGTTTATACCAACGACATTATCTGTTATCAAGGTTTATACCAACGACAGTGTCTGTTATCAAGGTTTATACCAACGACAGTATCTGTTATCAAGGTTTATACCAACGACAGTATCTGTTATCAAGGTTTATACCAACGACAGTATCTGTTATCAAGGTTTATACCAACGACAGTATCTGTTATCAAGGTTTATACCAACGACGGTATCTGTTATCAAGGTTTATACCAACGACAGTGTCTGTTATCAAGGTTTATACCAACGACAGTATCTGTTATCAAGGTTTATACCAACGACAGTATCTGTTATCAAGGTTTATACCAACGACAGTGTCTGTTATCAAGGTTTATACCAACGACAGTATCTGTTATCAAGGTTTATACCACTGATTCATGTAGGTTTAAGGATAGAGGAAGAGACAGGCTGGAACTTGCAGTTAAAGGTACAAAGGAAAATGGAGACCATGATGGAGAGGAACTGTAAATGAAAAGAAGAGCAATAATGTTGAGTGAAGAGTGATGTGTGTGATAAATAACTAGGTAGTGAAGGTTGATAAATTACTAGGTAGTGAAGGTTGAAAAATAACTTGGTAGTGAAGGTTGAAAAATTACTAGGTAGTGAAGGTTGATAAATAACTAGGTAGTGAAGGTTGATAAATTACTAGGTAGTGAAGGTTGATAAATAACTTGGTAGTGAAGGTTGAAAAATAACTTGGTAGTGAAGGTTGAAAAATAACTATGTAGTGAAGGTTGAAAAATAACTAGGTAGTGAAGGTGATAAATAACTTGGTAGTGAAGGTTGAAAATAACTAGGTAGTGAAGGTTGAAAAATAACTGGTAGTGAAGGTTGATAAATAACTAGGTAGTGAAGTTTGAAAAATAACTAGGTAGTGAAGGTTGAAAAATAACTAGGTAGTGAAGGTTGAAAAATAACTAGGTAGTGAAGGTTGAAAAATATCTAGGTAGTGAAGGTTGAAAAATAACTAGGTAGTGAAGGTTGAAAAAGTCAAAATAACTGATAGGAGAGCACTGGAAGGTAACGAGAAAAATGAAAATTTTTAATGTTTCGTATTTCATAAATACGAAGTAAATATATGAAGGCAACACAAGCGTGGAACTGTATGTTTTAACGGGACTGAAAAAATAAAGAATAGAAGATGTCTAAATAACGAGTCAACAAATACAAAATAAATTAAAGAACGGCATGGGAGTGGAGAGAGCAAAAAAGGATTTTTTTGAATTATTCGAGCTGGGAATAACTAAAATGTGAAATGGTTTTATGAACAGGAAATAATATAAAGAAAAATAAGATACCAAGTGTTGCATAAGTGTCTTATCCTAATATTCCGAAGGCAGTCTTGCTAGCGAGAAGAAGCTGTATGATATAGATGGCAGCACGAAGGCAGTCTTGCTAGCGAGAAGAAGCTGTATGATATAGATGGCAGCACGAAGGCAGTCTTGCTAGCGAGAAGAAGCTGTATGATATAGATGGCAGCACGAAGGCAGTCTTGCTAGCGAGAAGAAGCTGTATGATATAGATGGCAGCACGAAGGCAGTCTTGCTAGCGAGAAGAAGCTGTATGATATAGATGGCAGCACGAAGGCAGTCTTGCTAGCGAGAAGCTGTATGATATAGATGGCAGCACGAAGGCAGTCTTGCTAGTGAGAAGAAGCTGTATGATTTAGATGGCAGCACGAAGGCAGTCTTGCTAGCGAGAAGAAGCTGTATGATATAGATGGCAGCACGAAGGCAGTCTTGCTAGCGAGAAGAAGCTGTATGATATAGATGGCAGCACGAAGGCAGTCTTGCTAGCGAGAAGAAGCTGTATGATTTAGATGGCAGCACGAAGGCAGTCTTGCTAGCGAGAAGAGCTGTATGATTTAGATGGCAGCACGAAGGCAGTCTTGCTAGTGAGAAGAAGCTGTATGATTTAGATGGCAGCACGAAGGCAGTCTTGCTAGCGAGAAGAGCTGTATGATTTAGATGGTAGCACGAAGGCAGTCTTGCTAGTGAGAAGAAGCTGTATGATATAGATGGCAGCACGAAGGCAGTCTTGCGTCTAAGATATGGTTAAGGAGATATCATCCAAGTATGGCGTATTCTTGACACCATCAAAAAAAAAATCCAAGGCATATCAGTGATGAAAATAGCAAAGTGGTATTGTTCTTTTTATATTTATCTAATATATCTTCCTCGTCATATAAGATGAGTCATGTTAGACCAATATACATTGTAATATGTATAGAAATATATAACTCCTATTTAACTTAAACGATAACACAATATTCTGCAAGAAATGGAAACAGCAGAACACACAAACGAAAATGCTATTAACACATTTCACAAGTTTTTCAAACTAGCCGAGGGTTGTGCACAAAACTGTTTATTTGAACCAGCACAGAATAAAGTGGTTATATTCAAACAGCAATTAAGTTATCTCAGTTTCGTGTCTAAAATATTTGAGACACTGCAAAACAAATTAACCGGCGTCAGAGAACCATAAGTTTATAAGAGTGACATTTCTAAAAATGGAATACCCATCTTCATCAGTAGAAGCTCTATGTAAGTTACCAGCAAAAAAAAAAAAAAAAAATATTCACTTAAATTTACAAATAAGAAACGACAGTAGGCGACGTTCCGGTTTTCAGTAGACCATTGTCACAGTGGCTGAACTTCAGGGCTGCCATGGCGTTTTTCAAATCTGTTTTTTTCTGTACATGCAACAAATAGAGAATGCATCTTTGGATCAGATTCAAACTTTTGGAAATGGTATGTCTTAAAAAGAGGAAGTTATGGCCTCTGTAGGTGCCAATATGCTAATATTGGTGTCATTGAAACATTGTGAATTACTTTTCTCATCAACTTTTAAAATTCTTTGCTTAAGCGTTTTACCTACAATATTTACATATTCTTTGTACTGTGTAGAATTTTCTCATCTTCCTAAAAACTAGTTCCAAATATATTGGGCGGTGTGGGGTGAATATGTGTCCATTTTATATCAGCAAATATTACAGCAGTTTTTGTTATTCTGAGAAAGCTTCATCCGATCAGTTCCAAGCTTTCAACACTGGTGTATCGGGTGTCAGTTCCAAGCTTTCAACACTGGTGTATCCGGCGTGAGTTCCAAGCTTTGAAAACTGGTGTATCAAGCATCAGTTCCAAGCTTTCAACACTGGTGTATAGGGCGTCAGTTCCAAGCTTTCAACACTTGTGTATCGGGCATCAGTTCCAAGCTTTCAACAATGGTGTATCGGACATCAGTTCCAAGCTTTCAACACTGGTGTATCGGGCATCAGTTCCAAGCTTTCAACACTGGAGTATCGGACGTCAGTTCCAAGCTTTCAACACTGGAGTATCGGGCGTCAGTTCCAAGCTTTCAACACTGGAGTATCGGGCGTCAGTTCCAAGCTTTCAACACTGGAGTATCGGGCGTCAGTTCCAAGCTTTCAACACTGGAGTATCGGCGTCAGTTCCAAGCTTTCAACACTGGAGTATCGGACGTCAGTTCCAAGCTTTCAACACTGGTTTATCGGGCAATAGTTCCAAGCTTTCAACACTGGTGTATCGGGCGTCAGTTCCAAGCTTTCAACACTGTAGTATCGGGCGTCAGTTCCAAGCTTTCAACACTGGAGTATCGGGCGTCAGTTCCAAGCTTTCAACACTGGTGTATCGGGCGTCAGTTCCAAGCTTTCAACACTGGTGTATCGGGCGTCAGTTCCAAGCTTTCAACACTGGTGTATCGGGCGTCAGTTCCAAGCTTTCAACACTGGTGTATCGGGCGTCAGTTCCAAGCTTTCAACACTGGTGTATCGGGCGTCAGTTCCAAGCTTTCAACACTGGTGTATCGCGTCAGTTCCAAGCTTTCAACACTGGAGTATCGGACGTCAGTTCGAAGCTTTCAACACTGGGTATCGGCGTCAGTTCAAGCTTTCAACACTGGTATCGGCGTCAGTTCCAAGCTTTCAAACTGGGTATCGGGCGTCAGTTCCAAGCTTTCAACACTGGTGTAGTTCACAACTGGTCGTCACAGTTTCAACATGTCCGTCGTTCCGTTTCAAATGTATCGCGTCAATGGATGTTCACTTTCAACATGATGCAGTTCCAATTAACTGGTACGAGTTACTCAGATCGCGTCAGTCCAGCTTAACTGTATGCAGTTCATCTAGGTATTCAGCTTCAACCTGGTATGCCAGTAGCTTCAATGATTCAGCATTCCACTGGACGTCAGCTTCAACTGGGTATGGCTCGTTCCGCTTCCAGATCGCGTCAGTTCCAAGCCAACTGGTATCGGTAGTTCCAATTCAACTGGTATCGCTCAGTTCAAGCTTCAATGTATGGTCAATAACACGAATGCTTCTTCACACTGGACGGCTATCATTCACACTGTACGCTGTTCGCAATGGGTCGGTTCAGTTCAATGGACGCGCCTTCAACACGGGATCGGCGTTCCAGTTTCAACCTGGACGCGTCAGTCCAAACTGTTGCCGTTCGCTTTCAAATATTGTGAATGCCGTCATAAGTTTCAAATGTTCCTCAGTTCCAAAACGTATTCGTTCCAGCTCAACACTGTGGGTCCAAGCAACACTGGGATGCTCCGAACACTGGTATCGGCGTCAGTTCAACTTTCAACACTGGTATGTCATCCATTAACAGTATCGGGGTTCCAAGCTAACTGGTATCGTCAGTTCAAGCTAACACTGGATCGGCAGTTCAAACTGCCGGGGTCGCTCGTTCGAACATCGTCAGTCAGCTTTCAACACTGGTATCGAGCAGTGCAACTGGTGGCTCGTTCAGCAACACTGTGTATCGGGCCTCAACTTACACTGGAGCGTCGTTCCAACTGGTACGGCTAGTTCCAAACCTGGTCATCATTCAACACGATGGTCAGTCAGCACGTCGCTAGTTCACTTTCAACCGTAGGCGTTCAGCACACTGGGACGTCAGTTCAAGTTCAACACTGGAGTATCGGCGTCAGTTCCAAGCTTCAACACTGGATATCGGCGTCAGTTCCAAGCTTTCAACACTGGTGTATCGGCCAGTTCCAACTTTCAACACTGAGTATCGGGCGTCAGTTCAAGCTTTCAACACTGTGTATCGGGCGTCAGTTCCAAGTTTCAACACTGGATATCGGCGTCAGTTCAGCCAACACGGTATCGGCGTCAGTTCAAGTTTCAACACTGAGTATCGGCGTCAGTTCAAGCTTTCAACACTGGTATCGGCTAGTTCCAAGCTTTCAACACTGGGACGGCGTCAGTTCCAAGCTTTCAACACTGGGTATCGGGCGTCTTCCAAGCTCAACACTGGGTATCGGCGTCAGTTCCAACTTCACACTGAGTATCGGCGTCAGTTCCAGCTTTCAACACTGGGACGCTAGTTCCAAGCTCAACACTGGTATGGCTCGTTCCAAGCTTTCAACACTGGGTATCGGGCGTCGTTCAAGCTTTCAACACTGGGTATCGGGCGTCATCCAAGCCAACACTGGTATCGGCTCAGTTCAACAACACTGGGTATCGGGCGTCAGTTCCAAGCTTCAACACTGGGTATCGGAGTTCCAAGTTTCAACACTGGTATCGGGCGTCAGTTCCAAGCTTTCAACACTGGGTATCGGGTCAGTTCAAGCCAAACTGGATGGCGTCAGTTCCAAGCTTCAACACTGGTGTATCGGGCTCAGTTCAGCCAACACTGGTGTATCGGGCTCAGTTCCAATTCAACACTGAGTATCGGGCGTCGTTCAACTTCAACACTGGGTATGGGTCAGTTCAAGCTTTCAACACTGGAGTATCGGCTCAGTTCAAGTTTCAACACTGGGTATCGGGCGTCGTTCAAGCTTTCAACACTGGGTATCGGCGTCAGTTCAAGTTTCAACATGGTTCGGGCCAGTTCAGTTTCAACACTGAGTATCGACGTTCCAAGCTCACATACACTGGAGCAGTTCAACTTTCAACACTGTGTTCGGGCGCAGTTCAGCTTTCAAACTGGATATCGGCGTCAGTTCCAAAGCTTTCAACACTGGAGTATCGGGCGTCAGTCTTCCAACTTTCAACACTGAGTATCGGCGTCAGTTCAGCTTTCAACACTGAGATCGACGCGTTCCAAGCTTTCAACATGATATCGGGCGTCATTCAAGCTTTCAACACTGAGTGTATCGGGCGTCAGTTCCAAGCTTTCAACACTGGAGTATCGGGTCGTTCCAGCTTTCACACTGGGTATCGGACGTCAGTTCAAGTTTCAACACTGGAGTATCAGCGTCGTTCAAGCTTTCAACACTGGATATCGGCGTCAGTTCAAGCTTTCAACACTGAAGTATCGGAGTCAGTTCCAAGTTTCAACATGTTGTATCGGGCGTCGTTCAAACTTTCAACCTGGATATCGCGTCGTTCCAGCTTTCAACACTGGTATCGGCTCAGTTCAGCTTTCAACACTGGTGTATCGGCTCGTTCCAACTTTCAACACTGGGTATCGGACGTCAGTTCAACTAACACTGTTTATCGGGCTAGTTCCAACTTTCAAAACTGTGTATCGGCGTCAGTTCAACTTTCAACACTGGAGTATCGGGCGTCAGTCAACTTTCAACACTGGTTCGGCGTCAGTTCCAAGCTTTCAACACTGGGTATCGGGCGTCAGTTCAAGCTTCAACACTGGTGTATCGGGCGTCAGTTCCAAGCTTTCACACTGGAGTATCGGGCGTCAGTTCCAAGCTTTCAACACTGGAGTATCGGACGTCAGTTCCAAGCTTCAACACTGGGTATCGGCGTCAGTTCAAGCTTTTAACACTGAATTATCGGGGTCGTTCCCCCAAACCCCCGTTGTATGGGCGTCTTTCCCCCAAGGGGCCCTTTCCCCAACCCAAAATGTATCGGCGCCGTTAAGCAACACTGGGATGGGAAAGTTCCAACTTTAAAACTGGGGTATCGGGCCGGCCCCAAGTTTTCAACGGGGGTATCGTTGTTCCCCCCCAAAACCCCGGAGGTAAACCCCAACACGGGAGATCATGCCCCCCAAAAGCCAACATGGTCGGGCGTTAGTTCCCGGAGTAGGGCGCCGTTCCAACCCAAACCCCCGGGAATTTTTCCCCCAACACTGGGAATCGAAAAATTTCCCCAAACCCAAATTTTTGGGGATAGGGGATGCCCCCCCCAAAAGTTCCCCTTTTTGGGTTTTTTGGGTAGTTCTGTTTTAACACCAGCAATTTCCCCCCAACACGGGGTTTTTGGGGCTTTGTTTCAACACCGGGACAGGTTTTTTTTTTTCCTTTTTCCAACGGGAGGGGGGCCTTTCCAAGTTAAAAACCCACGGAGGGGCGCCGTTCCGTTAACAGGGTTTTTTGGGCTTTTTTTCCCCAAGCTAACAGGGGTTAGGGGCCCTTGGGGGCCAACACTGGGACCGGGGGTCGCCAAAAACCGGAAAATTTTGGGGAGGCCCCCCCCCAAAAATTTATGGGGCCCGGGGGCCCAAAAACCAACGGGGGAAAAGGTACGTTTTTTCAGTTCCTTTTTTTTAACACGGGGGCACGTCAGCCCGTTTTCAACACGGTTTGGGCCATTTGGGAAAACTGGGGTGGGGGGCGCCGTTCCCCCAAAAACCCCCCGGGGATCGGGCAAAAAGTTAACACCGGGTGGGGGGCCCGTCATTTTTCCAAGCTTCAACCGGAGGGCGTCGCCCGCTTAACATTTTTATCGGGGTCAGTTTAAACCAACAGGGATACCGGGGCCGTTCCAAGCCAACACTTTTTTTAAACCGGGCGAAATTTTCCCAAACCAAAACTGGGATGGGGTTCCCAAAAAGTTTAAAAAACACCGGGCGTCCCCCCCAAAAAGTTTCCCCCTTTTTGGGAGCGGGAAAATTCCCCCGCTTAAACCTGGGAATCGGGCTTTAATTTTTTCAACAGGGGTTTTTGGGGTAAATTCCGCCAAACCCCCGGGAAGGGGGCCCCTTTTTTCCCCGTTAAAAAACATTTAAATTTTCCGGGGGAGCCCCCAAGCTCACCGAAAACTTTCCCCAAAAGCCAACACGGGAAAGGGGGTTTTTTCCCCCCAAACGGGGGATTTGGGGGGGGTTCGCCTCCATTTTTTCAACACAAATATCCCCCCGGTAAAAGCTTCCTAACAGGGTCCCGGGTTTTTTTCCCCAACCAAAAACCCCCTGGGATCGGACTTTTTAAAAGGCCAACCCCTTTGAGATGGGTAAGCCCCCAAAACCAAAGGGGAGCCGGGCGTCTTTCCCCAGCCAAAACACGGGGGGCCCCTTTTCCCCGGAGAATGTCAGCCGTTTTCCCAAACGGGGGGGCCCCCGGGCCCTTTTTTTAAAGGGTTTTCCAAACACTGAAGTATCGGGCGTCACCCGTTTTAAACCCCCGGAGTAGGGTTTTGTCTCCAAGCAAACCCCCGGAATGGGGCGTCGCCCCGTTTCCCCGTCCGGTGTATCGGGCGGTCCCAAAACGGGGGGAGGGCAGTTCCGCTTTCCCCAAACGGGGGGGGGCCTTTTTTCCCCCAAAACCGGGGTAAAACCCCCCCCAAACATTTGAGACGGGGTAGCGAGTTTTCAACAGGGGAAGGGGGCGTCATTCCCAAAACCTTCCCCCGGGGGCCCCGGGCTTATTCCTTTTTTCCACTGGAAGGGGCCCTTCCCCAAGTTCAACACTGGTTTTTTGGGGTCAGTTCCCCGCTTTCAAACTGGTGTTTTTGGGGGCCCAACAAACGGGGTTTTTCCGGGGCCGCTTTAAACCCGGGGAATGGGGGGCCCTTTTTCCCCGGTTAACACGGCCCGGCATTTTTCCAAAAATTTCAATTTTTTGGGTTTTATCGGGCAGAAAAATTTTTAACACTGGGTATAAAAAAATTTTTCCCCAATTTTTTAAACCCCCGGGGGGGGGTTTTCGGGCTTTTTTCCCCCAAAGCCAAATTTGGTAAGGGGGCCCCCCCAACCCCCGGTGGTGGGGTTTTTGGCTTTCAACACTGGGAGGGGGCGTCATTTTAAAGGCTTCAACATTTGGACAAAAAAAAGTTGTTTTTCAACACGGGTTTTTTTAGCTTTCAACACTGGATGGGCGCCAGCCGCCCAAAATTTGGGTTTGGGGCCCCCCCAAAAACGGGGGGTTCAGGTTTTTTTCCCCAAATTTAAACCAGGCACCAAGTTTCAAATTGGGGTTCATTTTGGGGAAACCCCCAAAACCTGTTGGAAAAAGTTCCAAGCTTAAAATGGTGGGGCTTGCCCCAATTTTTGGGGTTTTTTGGCGCCAGTTCCAAGCCAACACTTACCGGGCCCCCAAACCCCCCTTTCAACCCCGGGGCACGGGCTTTCCCCGCTTTCAACACTGGTGCACCCGGGGGGGGTTTCCAAAACCCAACACTGGGTATCGGGCGTCATTTTTAAACTGGGTTTTTTGGGCTGGGTTTTAAAATTGGGGTTTTTCGGGCTCCCCCAAGTTTTAACAAAGGAAGGGCGTTTTTCCTTTTTTCAACCCGGCCCCGGGCGTCCCCTGAACCCAGAGGGATCCCCCCACAAAACGTTTTCCCCAAGCTCACGGGCGCCGCTGGGGTTTTTTTTCCCCGGGGGTTTTTAAATGGGGGTCCCCCAGTTCCAACCTTTCCCCAACATTTAAACCGGGGGTTTCCCCAAAAATTCCCCCCCCAACCCCTTCCCAAATGGGGCCAGTTCCAGCTTTAAACCCCCTTTTGGGGCCGTTGCCAAATTTGCGGCGGGGCCGGGGCCCAAAAAGGGGGGTTACGGGCTCAGTTGGGGGTTTTCAACACGGGATTCGGGCGGTCCTGCCAACACTGGGGGGTCGGGCGCCAGCCCCTTTTAAACACTGGGAGGGGGGGTTTCCCCCAAGCCAACGGGGGGAAAAGGGGGGTTTTCAGTTCCAGTTTTAAAACCCGGAGTATCGGGCGTCGAAAAAGTTTAAACACCGTTTTTAATTCCGGGGCTTTCCGTTTTAACCCCCCCCCGATACAAAAAGGGTTTTTGGAAATGCGCCCGCCCCCACCGTTAAAATTTTTGGGGAACGGGCCCCCTTTTTCCCAGTTTTAAAAATTTTTGGGGAACTGAGCCCGTTTTTTTCCCAGTGTTAAACCCCCGGGAACTGACGTCCGATACTCCGGGGGCCTGGGATTTTTTGAAAAAAACACCCCTTCTCCAGTGTTAAAATTTTTGGGGAAACTGACTCCGATACTAAAGTGTTTAAAGCTTGAACTGCCCCCCGCCCCCCAAAATTTTGGGGGTTTTTGGGGAACTGAGCCCGATACCCAGTGTTGAAAGCTTGGAAAAAAAGCCCGATTTTCCAGTTTTGAAAGGGAACGGGACGCCCAAAAACCCAGTG
>WNWK01027614.1:0-26128 GCA_009830355.1 Cherax destructor | reverse complement strand
GGAAAAGGATGGTTCTGCTAGTAAAGTGCATTGGCTAAATTCAGGCTTGTCTGGGCTTTCATCATTAATTAATGAAAAAAAGGAGAAGGCAAAAACAGACCTGAAGCTCTCGATGCAACTTTTACACAGAGAAGGAACTTCTTCCACTTGTTCCGTGAAAAGTGGTATAGATAAATCAATGACGGCACAAAGTGGCAGTGATAACTTACATTCATCAGTGTCACTACATGTCATTGGTATGATGAAAGAGGCAGATGCTGCTAAGAGGACTTGCTGCATCTTGAACATAAAAGATGATTTTGTTGAAAAATTTCTGTTGAAATACGACAAAAAACACTGGGTCGATTTTGCTGGTGAAGTTCTAGCACCGAGGTGCTATATCTTAAAAATAAACTTTAGGAAAAGCAAAACTTATGCTGGTATGTTGAAGGTTGATGTATTGTTACAAGGCTGATGATGTATGCACAGTGACCATGGAAATCAAGGACCCCAATGGAAATACGTCACTTTGACTTTTTTGGGGGTTATCCTAGGTAATTTACACAATGCATGATAATTGTACTTATGTGTACCTGTGCCTAAATAAACTTACTTTACTTATATGTATGGTAAAGTGAAAGTTTTAATGTCTTATAAGTAATTTTAGCTCTATACCCTTCGGAGTGGGTGCCTTAGTAAGTTTAATTAGGTACAGGCACACATAAATACAATTATCAAATGAGTAACACATGTGTAAATTATCTAGGATAGCCCAGAAAAATCACTTTTTTTCCATTGGGATCCTTGAAATATCTTATTCGAGGAACTTAAGCTATCCTTAGTAATGTGTATGGGATCACCTGTAAAATTCACACCCCAGGGAAAACAAACAAGTTTTGTAATGCAAATTCTTTAATAGGTAAAGTACAGTAATTTATTTTATGTGAAGTTTAGCAAAGTTAGGTTAGGTTGCTACATTAGTGTTAGTGCAAAATAGAAACATTGGCTTAAGCAAACTTGCATAACAAAATTTAACTGTTTTCCTTCAGATAATCCACCTATGGTACAGTATATTTATTGACCAAGGCTATAATTCTTTAATTCTAATGATAATTATTATATATAGTGTCTAGTTCTTTTTCTTTTTTTAATTTAACTTTTAATAGTCATGAAATTAAGTAGAAAAACTTTAATATAAAATTAATTTTAATTTCATGTTTAGTTTTAGCTGACTCTACTTAAAGGATAATAAGAATAAAGAATAAAGATTTTTATTTCTTTGTAAAGGTTACAATGTGTAATTACAATTTTGGTTTGCTAAGTACAAAGAAAGCCACTATCATGCCGGGGCATTTCGGGCACACTAATCCTAGTACATAATAACTACTTAAATCTAGACAAGATAAGAGTGGTTAACTTTGATTAAAATCTTTATTTAATCTTAATACTAATTCAAGGTAGTCAATGTGGAGGTTTATAAGAATAATAATCTTGGAGTTGCACATAATAAAAACAATATTACAATTAATGGTTCAAGCAGTAATATTTCATGGATTGGCAGATGTTTAATAGACTAAAGGTCATATAATATAATATAATAACTGATTAGTAGTTGTTTTGGTTGGTTTGGTTAGTATTGAGAGATGAGATGATTTTTAAGCAAAGTACTTATGCCTAAAACGGGCCAATATCAGTAGTCATACAATTTTAAACAATTTACCTCTTGTAGTGATCTGAAGGCATGGTTCATCAAATGTGTTTTTTTTTTTTTTAACAGATGGAGATTATAAAACAAGAAAGGAGTTAGACTCCCAAAGTCTCTCCGTGGATTCGTCTTTGGATTTAGTAGAGTTTTGTCCTCCTACTCTCATGCCACAAGGCAATGTTGGCACTCCAACCCAGCACTTCAAGAATTTAATTAAGGCTTGTCAGTTACCTGGCATCATTATAAAAAAGCTTGGCCTGGAATTTCCAAGAAGCAGGTAAATAAATTCTTAATGTTCTCTTTTATTTACTGTATATTATACAGCAGAAAAAAATTCCCTTGCTAGCGACCCAATCCATAAAAAATGTAATCTAATCATGAAAAACTTTAATTTTGCAGAGGACAGAAGCGGTTTAGCCAAGTACCATTCAATTATGGAACAAGTGTTGTTAAAACTAAGCCAGTGTTAACGGATGAATCAGGAATTTCTTTTACTGCTGCTGGTCACCTTATACCTTCTTCAGCAGATTTCACAAGAATTAAGAAAAAGCTAAAGAAAAAACATAGTAGAAGACCAAAGCTAGAACTGGAAGTTGAGAAAGAGGTACAGTACTGTATTAAAAATTTATTCTTGATGTCTTCCTGCTATTTAAAGTTTTATTCGTCTCTAATATAGAATGAGAGTTGGTGTTTTAGAAGTCAAATTATCCTTGTTTACTTTAGCATGTAGGTTAGTTACAATTTAACACTGAAGTCAGCATATATTTCTGTACAGTATATTCATTCTGAGCACTTCGGAGTCTGTGGAGACAAAGAACCTTGTCCATAGAAGTAAAGAGGGGAATGTATGAGAGTATAGTTATACCAACGCTCTTATATGGGTGTGAAGCATGGGTGATGAATGTTGCAACGAGGAGAAGGCTGGAGGCAGTGGAGATGTCATGTCTGAGGTCAATGTGTGGTGTGAATATAATGCAGAGAATTCGGAGTTTGGAAATTAGGAGGAGGTGCGGGATTACCAAAACGATTGTCCAGAGAGCTGAGGAGGGGTTGTTGAGGTGGTTTGGACATGTAGAGAGAATGGAACAAGACAGAGTGACTTCGAGAGTGTATAAATCTGTAGTGGAGGGAAGGCGGGGTAGGGGTCGGCCTAGGAAAGGTTGGAGGGAGGGGGTAAAGGAAGTTTTGTGTGCGAGGGGCTTGGACTTCCAGCAAGCATGTGTGAGCGTATTTGATAGGAGTGAATGGAGGCATATGGTTTTTAATACTTGACGTGCTGTTGGAGTGTGAGCAAAGTAACATTTATGAAGGGATTCAGGGAAACCGGCAGGCCGGACTTGAGTCCTGGAGATGGGAAGTACAGTGCCGGCACTCTGAAGGAGGGGTGTTAATGTTGCAGTTTTATAACTGTGGTGTAAAGCACCCCTCTGGCAAGACAGTGATGGAGTGAATGATGATGAAAGTTTTTCTTTTTCGGGCCACCCTGCCTTAGTGGGAATCGGCCGATGTGTTAATAAAAAAAAAAAATATATATTCATTCTGCTTAATTTTTCTTATGCTAGATGTATTTTCTTGCACCTTTTTCAGAATCATTCTTGGCTGCCATAACACTTGCTTCTATATCACATATTAACAGCCTTGTGATATTCCCCATTTTTTGTAGAGCTCTGCATTTTCAGATTGTTTTCAGTGTTCATTTTCATATTTAACTTTCTTTAAGTTTTAGAGATTTTTTTTAGTTTTTATAGCTATTTATGGACAGAATGTAATGTGATGTACCTTGAAATATTGGGAAACTACATAACAAATTTTCAGTGTTAGTAACCCAGATATTTTTTACATTTGGAAATGAATGCTGACTTTGCATTCCCTGCTATTAAGATTTTTAAAGTTGCTTTTTATTTTGCCATTCTTTGTCATACAGTTGGGGGAAAGTGAATATAGTATTACAATATAACCTTTACCAATATTTGTTTCTTGATACCCTATCTCTCATGAATAGAAGTTTGGCAAAAAATTACCACGTAGCAATAGCAACTTTATTATATATAACACATCGCTTACAGTCGGGGGCAGCCCATCCATATAGGCATATTAGACAGTCATCTATGGTGCCAAATTAAATGTGTCACATTCAAGGGAAATATTTAATTTTAAAAAATTTAAATTAAAAAAAACTTGGGGTTTTAGGATAGGGGTTCTAATTTCATGGTTTGCTGAGGGAACCAGGTGATAGCATCTGGCCACCCTTCCTTGCAATAACTTTTCCCATATTTGACAAGAGTGGCAATTTATGTCATTTGTATGAAAATTGTAGTTAACACTCTTTAGTCCATTGACATGTCATTTACTAAATGAATGCATGCCAGATCTTTAAAGGTTATAAAAAATCTATGGTAATTAAAAATTGTCCTGAAAGAGCTGTCATCGTACGCAACAGTAATATTATCAAGCAGAACCAAGAGTCCTTTAATATTGTATTAAACTAACTAACCAATTGGAAAATAAGTAATATTTAAGCTGCTTTTGCGCAAACATAATTTCTTCTTCTTCTTTCAACAAACTGGGCATATCCCACCGAGGCAGGGTGGTCCAAAAAGAAAAACAAAAGTTTCTCTTTTTAACTTTAGTAATGTATACAGGAGAAGGTTACCAGCCTCTTGCTCCCGGCTTGTTCGTCACCTCTTACAACACGCATGGCTTACGGAGAAAAAATTCTGTTCCACTTTCCCATGGAAACAAGAGGAAATATACAAGAACAAGAACTAGTAAGAAAATAGAAGAAACCCAGAGGGGTGTGTATATATATGCTTGTACATGCATGTGTAGTGTGACCTAAGTGTAAGTAGAAGTAACAAGACGTACCTGAAATCTTACATGTTTATGAGACAGAAAAAGACACCAGCAATCCTACCATCATGTAAAACAATTACAGGCTTTCGTTTTACACTCACTTAGCAGGACAGTAGTACACTTCCCTGGGCGATTGCTGTCTACCAACCTACTACCTAGGAAACATAATTTATAGTGGTCATATACGTACTATTGTAAAACACCTTTGCATCACTCTAGTGCATCCAGATACTGTACATCTCACATGACACATGACCCCTCTAATTCAAAGGACCTCCTGACCCTAATTTCTCTCAATGTTCTAGTATATATTAGTATCCAGGTGGACTGTATTTTACAGCCTTGAGATTGCCCTCACATTTTTTATACTGTACTCCATATGCCAATTATAACTAACCATTTTCAACAATTCATTTTTCTAATCCTTTCTCTTTGTATACTGCATTAAAATTCGTGTTTTATTATGTTATAGTATGTGACATGACTGTTTTTTGCCATTCAGTTGAATAACCTTTATTTGTCATATTTGCAGATATATATCAATATCAATAAGTTTACATTAACAATCAAGATTAAAAAAAAAATTGTGTTAAAGTTCAATAAATGTCTCGGCTTTCATAATTTTCATTGACATTTTATATTACACTATAATATACGTGTATTTAAAATGTACTGCACATTTTTTTCAGGATGGTGCAGAAACAGAAGAATGGGAACGTTATGAAGCCTTCCATAACGATGTAACAAGCCAAGACCGTATCAAGGAGCGACTCTTTGAGAAGGAAATAGAGGTGGGTACCATCATGTATCCTGAAACTAAAACTAGATATAGTCAAAAGAAAATAGAGACAGGTATCATCATGTATCCTGAAGTGAAAGCTAGGTACCAGTAATAGTAATACAGTGGACCCTCGGTTAACGAATACCCCGGAAATCGTGCAATTATGTAAGTATAATTTTGTAAGTTCTTGTGGAAGTGTATTTTTGGGGGTCTGAAATAGACTAACCTACGTGAAATTTTTCCTTAAGGGAGTAAATTCGTTCGGTAATGGCACTTGAGCAGACTTCAGGAGTGAAGTTTTTACGAAACTCGGGGGTCCACTGTACTGTACTTTGTATCTTAGTTTAAGTATGGTAGTGCATACTATATTTTTTGTGGAAAGCATATACATGTACATGTATAGCAAACAACCACATTTCACACAAGATATGTTCCAAAAAACAGAGCTATACATGAGGTTATATTCTATCCCAGCTTCGAAAAAACAAACAACTTTTCTTGTAAATACACAATTCGACTAAAATAATAAAATACTGTACAATGGTTTTAAAAGGCAAGCAGATGTTATGGGCACATTACAGCATGATATAGTATAATACAGGATGATTTAACCAAGCATAACCTAAAAAAGTCAACCAATGTGAATACACTGACCTTAAATTCTGGATGCTTTTGCTTAAGTAGCTTGACATCAGTGAAGAGGCATGGTGTGGTCCTACTGGGCATCAGATTAGGTGGATAGGGTAAATGAAATAGAAGGCTGGGGTTTGTGGACTCTAGTGGTGGATGGCTGGGGTTCCTGGGCTTAAGTGAATGGTTGGGGTTTGCTGGCTGAAGGGGATGACAGGGGTTTGCTGGCTGAAGTGGATGGCTGGAGTTTGCTGGCTGAAGTGGATGGCAGGGGTTTGCTGGCTGAAGTGAATGGCTGGAGTTTGCTAGCTGAAGTGGATGGCAGGGGTTTGCTAGCTGAAGTGGGTGGCAGGGGTTTGCTGGCTGATGTGGATGGCTGGGGTTTGCTAGCTAAAGTGGGTGGTAAGGGTTTGCTGGCTGAAGTGAATGACTGGGGTATGCTAGCTGAAGTGGATGGCAGGGGTTTACTGGTTGAAGTGGACGCCTGGGGTTCGTGGGCTGAGGTCGACACAGAGCTGTTAGTTACTGGAGCCTTAAAGTATTCTGTCATACATCTCTTTGTGTTTTACCCAAATGTTCTTTATTCAGATGATAGTAGGGCATCATTGCTGGTCCAGCATCTGTTTTAGAACAGCACTTTTAGATGACACACTTGGATCCTCCTCATTGAGAAATTCTGTAAGTTTAGCAGCAAAATGGAACTGCTCACATAATTTTTTAAGTGTGAACTGTTTCTCTGCAGGCTCTTCTTCCTCATCATCTTCATCTCTGAGTAAGTTCTATCTGGGAATTCAGCCCAGCCAACATTTCCTCTGGATTTCTGTCTTTTTCATCTTCCTTTCATAGTTCATTGACATCTTCTGGCTGTATGTCTTCAAGGACCCAGACTTCCTTATTGACCACCTGTTCAACCAGACTGCTTGTTCTATTGGCATTCAGGTCCACATAGCTATTACAACTCAGCTCTTTAGGCACTTGTATCAGGAAACTGTCCAGTTTCTTCTTGAAAACCTTTATCTTTGTTCTGGCAGTATTTCTGAAAAATACTACTGGTAGTATTTTTCAGTCTTGGGCCATGGATGTTGACACAAGTGTTTACTAATTGTACACATAGCCTCCCTGCTCTTCACTGGCTATTACACATGGTCTCCCATATTTTTCACTACATTATAGCAGTGTTCAGGTTAGGGATCAGGTTCTTAAGCATCTTTCACATGCACTAAGTATTGGTATAAACCTTGGTAATAAATACCGACAAAATATTATAAGGTTTATCTCGCCTCCATTCCAGGAAAGACAATCCATGTGCTTTGGGGCATTCCCAATAGTTTCGATGTTTTATTGATTCTATGTTGGGCACTATACAACTTCTGTACATTTTCCAGCTTTGCTGTCTCTCCTCCCTCTTCAAGTCAAGGGAGTACTACAAGGGATTTGAAAAGTACAGTACCATCATCAGCATTGATTCACTAGTTGTCAGAGTTTTCATAATCCATCCTATCATTTTCCTAGTTTTTGTTGCATTTGCCTTACTGTGTTTTTCAAGTGACAGATCATTGACAATTTTTCCTAAGTCATTTAAATGTTCCTTACATTCTGTGATTTGGTATGCCTGCATTTTATATACGTATATACAGTGGTACCCCGAGTTTCGGCCATAATTCGTTCCAGAAGGCTGTTCGAGTGCCGTTACTGAACGAATTTGTTCCCATAAGGAATAATGTAAATTAGATTAGTCCGTTTTAGACCCCCAAAATACACTTACAAAAGCACTTACAATAATACACTTACATAATTGTTTGAGTTGGAAGCTGTTCGAAACTCGGGGTACCACTGTGTATATATACATATACAGTGGTCCCTCAGTTTTCGTGCATCTCCAAACTCGAACATTTATGTAGCCACTGTGTGGCGAAACGTTTCCTCAATAAAGATACCCAAGTGTTGCATATGTGTCTAATTTCGAACATTTATGTAAGTGTATTTTCGTAAGTGCTGTTGCAAGTGTATTTTTGGGGGTCTGAAATAGATTAACCTACGTGACATTATTTCTTAAGGAAGTAAATTCGTTCGGTAATGGCACTTGAGCAGCATTCTGGAACGAATTTTCGGCGAAAACCGAGGGACCACTGTACAGTGGACCCTCGGTTAACGAATACCCCGGAAATCGTGCAATTATGTAAGTATAATTTTGTAAGTTCTTGTGGAAGTGTATTTTTGGGGGTCTGAAATAGACTAACCTACGTGAAATTTTTCCTTAAGGGAGTAAATTCGTTCGGTAATGGCACTTGAGCAGACTTCAGGAGTGAAGTTTTTACGAAACTCGGGGGTCCACTGTATTGTGTTTATTTTAAGGACTTCATTCTTTCCATAGATAAACAGCTAACATGTGTTACCATTGAACATCATGTTATTTTCATTTGCTCATTGGAAGACTTTTGTCTTTTCTGTATCTTCTTCTAGAGCAACTTTAAATCTTAGAGGCTAACTTTCTGTTTACAACCACTATTTGTGATTTGTTTGTTAGAAATTTGGATATTCATTTCCCTACTTTTCCTGTTATATCTGTTAACCTCATTTTATGGGCCACTACTCTGTGGTCACATTTGTCAAATGTCTTTGAAAAATTTTGTTATAGTGATCTAATGGTTATTATTATTATTATAATAATAAAAAAGAAGCGCTAAACCTACTAGATCTAATAGTTGTTATACGAAAGATTTTCTTGCTCTAAAGCCATGTTGTGTAACTGATGTTTCTCAACAAAGTCAGTAATTTGGTTATCCAGAACCTTTCGAAGATTTTTATTATGTGTGGCTGAAAGCATCTCAGTCATTAAGGGCTTAAGTAAATAACAATTTTTTTTTAGGAATTCACATATCTCTGGCAAGGATCTACGGATTGTCCTTTGTGCTTCATTATTGAGATTAACAGTGAGTCCTTAGGAACTTTAAAAAACTTCTGCCAACCATTTTTCCATTTTTTGAAAAGCACTTTTAATAGATACAGTGGTACCTCGAGTTACGATGGTCCCCAAAATCGCCCTTTTATGTAAGTTTATTTTTTTAAATGCTTTTGTAAGTATATTTTTGGGGGTGTAAAAGGACTAGTCTATTTTACATTATTCCTTATGGGTATAAATTCATTTGGTAATGGCACTTGAACAGCATTCTCGAACGAAAAAATATCGTAACTCGAGGTACCACTGTATATTGTACACTATTTTTTTTTTCAACAAACTGGCCATATCCCACCGAGGCAGGGTGACCTAAAAAGAAAAACGAAAGTTTATCTTTTTAAATTTAGTAATTTATACAGAAGGGGTGTGTACACTATATACAGTGGTCCCTCGGTTTTCGTGCATCTCCAAACTCGAACATTTATGTAAGTGTATTTTCGTAAGTGCTGTTGCAAGTGTATTTTTGGGGGTCTGAAATAGACTAACTTACGTGACATTATTTCTTAAGGAAGTAAATTCGTTCGGTAATGGCACTTGAGCAGCATTCTGGAACGAATTTTCGGCGAAAACCGAGGGACCACTGTACAGTGGTACCTCGGTTAACGATATTTTTTCGTTCCAGAATGCTGTTCAAGTGCCATTACCAAACGAATTTATCCCCATAAGGAATGATGTAAAATAGACTAGTCCTTTTAGACCCCCAAAAACACACTTACAAAAGCATTTAAAAAAATAAACTTACATAAAAGGGCGAGTTTGGGGACCATCGTTAACCGAGGTACCACTGTATTGATATATTTTATTCATTATACATAACATTTAATTATCATGAACTTTTAAAAACTTTAATTATTCTTTATATACATACTATACTACTGTATTAAGAAATCTTATATCAGTTGCTTTATATTTTAATATGCTAAGTATCTTAATTATATAATATGGATTTGTAGTTGGTGTGGGAGAAAGGAGGGCCAGGCCTTGTGTTTTATACTGATGCACAATACTGGAGAGAACAAGAAGGGGATTTCGATGAACAAACAACTGATGAGTGGGATGTTGACATGTCGGTCTACTATGAGGAAGGTTTGCCCTTTACTTTTCTTTATTATCACCTACCAAGGCAGGGTGACCCAAAATATAAACACATTCACCATCATTCACTCAAAAGCTGTCTTGTCCGAAGTGCACAGTCATCACAATTCAGATTTCTCTCCGAACTTCAACATCTGCTTCCCACCTCCAGGACTCAAATCTAATAGTAACTGGAAAAATTTTCTTTGTGTCTGGAGGATGCTGTGAAATCCAATTTTTGAGAAACTTGTGAAAGTTTTATATATACTACTACAGTATGTATATTCTAACTCCCCATTAATGAATAGATTTCATAAATTTTCATTCATGCTTAATGTATTTTTACTTGTATGATGAGTGAGAGATGGCCGGTGTGTTAAAAAAATTCACATTTTTGTATGTTATTATTATATTCTTGGAAAAGCACTAAATCCATAGGATGTTATCGGGTTTGGTCTGAGGAAGGAGAGAGTAGCTCTAATTCCTTGATTCAAGAGCCCTTCACTAGCATTAGTGTGCCCCCTTCCCTCCATCTGAAGAGTTTGAAATTAATAGCTACCAGTAACTATATTCCTCTGATGTTTGCCTTAGTATAAGATAAAATAATGAACTTTATTAAATGATTACATTGAAAGTACACTCTACTGCAGGTGTTTTGGTTTAGCATTAAATAATTAAATTTGAATGGTTTTACAGGTGCTGGAGATCGCGATGCTCAGGATAGTGTTGCAATGTTGCACAGTGACAAACTTCGCTCAGGGAATATTTCTCACTCAGTCTTCAAAACGCCGAGAACTCACGATATTGGGAAAAAGAAAATGAGTAAGAATACCTCATCAGCAAATTTGAAAAAGAGAATTGGTAAGTTATACCATAGCAAGAAAAAAGAAAAAAACTTTTTTGTAGAAAATTAATTTTCCATTATTTCTTATACTTATTACTAATTGTATTTAATTTGCTGGAGATCAGGTTTTCTTGAATTAGCATAGTACAGTATTATAAATCTCCAGTGCATACTATATAGTACATAGTACATTAATGTATATTAATAAATGCAGTAGTGTGCAGTCAGACCTCCTTAATAATCAAATTCAAATTTTTATTTCTTTTATGCAGTACACAGATAATGTAGTTTACATGTAAGAAAATATTGTTAGGCAGAAGAATCACTAGCATGCAATGCATACTGGGAGTTATGGGACTGTTGAAGAATCCTTGGCAGTATTCTTGAATACCTGAAGCATGGGTATTTTTTAATTTTTAAAATTAAATTACTGTATACAGTGGTACCTCAACTTACGATATTAATCCGTCAGAGAGAGCATATCTTAAGGCGAAACAATCGTTACTCGAATCAATTTTCCCCATAAGAAATAATGGAAATAAATTTAATCCGTCCAAGACTTCCAAAAGTAGTTAAATAAAATATTTTTTAGAACTTTTTGACATTAACCCTTTGGGGGTCGACAGGCCTTCTCAGGAAAGTGTTCCTGGGGTCGAAAATTTTTTGGAAAAAAAAAAATATTTTTTTCTTACGAAATGATAGAGAATCTTTTTCCGATCATAACGCCACCAAAATTATGAAATTTGATCGAAAACTAACGGAATTATGCTTTCGTGAAGTTAGCGGTAGCCATGACACTTACGCATCGGCGATTTTGCCCACTTTGAGCACTATTTTCGACATATTCCAATGTTTCAGTCTCCTAAAATTATAGCTATTTCGCTAGAACTCCATTTCTTCTATCGATTGAGTGCAAGAAACCGCCTATTTACCAATTTCATCTACCCAAAATAGTGTTCAGAAAATGGCAATTTTCCAATTTCACACAAATTTCAAACGATGCCAATTTCAAAATAGGTTCCAGAGTAAACAAGGCAGACATTCCTGGCACTAAAATAACATGTTCTCTGTTCATTAGTCACGTCTCCAGGCCCCTGTTCCATTACTTTTGCTTTTCATTTTGAATTTTTATTCTCACAAAAAATAGAAGATTTACTGTTATGTATACAACTGCATCATAGTAAAAATGGTATAAATAATATCAGAGCACTTGTGCATGAATATAAGACTCGCCAGTTGATGTGTATTAGAGGCATGGTGTGATTTGTTTACTCTTGAACATCGTCAAAAATCGAACATTTTCGCTATTTTGAGCTCAATTTCAAGGTACTTGTCATTGTCATACCAATCAAAATCATCTCTATTTCTGTAATATATCTTCCATTCTATCAAATGAAACCAAGAAACGAGAATACATCAATAAATATATACGAAATCGACTGCAAAGTCTTTAATCGAAAAACGGTCAGAGTTTTTCTCTTATATGCAGTGTAATGCAGGATAATTTATACTCGCACACTGACCCACAGACCCATTCTTCAATGTATGCCTACCAGACGTTCTGCTTAAATTGAGGCCGCTAGAATTTGGCTCTAGTACGGCACCAACCCTGCTCGTAAGACTAGTACGGCACCGACCCAAAGGGTTAAATAATACACAATTTAATGAAGAATACCTAAATACACATGTAAATATTGTACAATAACATGTCACTTACATTTATTGAAGAGTTGTTGATGTGTGGAGGATGGGAGGAGGGAGAAGGTGGAGTAGTATGCTAGTGTTTGGAAGGGAATCCTTCCATTAACACTGCAGGTAAGTTCTTTTCTGGGGTTACTTCCCTTTTTCTTTAATGCCACTATGACCAGCTTGAGAGTCACTGACCTCTTTCTAACAACAAATTTGTCCAGGGAGATCTGTGTCTGGCGATTCTTTAAAACATCCCTGAAATGGACACCACATGTGTCATTGTACAGGTTGCCAGCACGGCCTGCAACAATGGTTAGGGTGATATTCATCCATAAATGCTTGCACCTTGCTCCACATTCCACATATCTCTTTAATCACTGAAGAAGCAATTTCTTTTCCATCTCTGTTCCACCTCCTCCTCCTCCTCTGAACCATTGTCCTGACCACTGGTCTCTTGTTCCAGTTGCTGTTGAAGCTCTTGCAGATCTTCAGAGATCATCATGCAACTGCCTTGCTTTTTCACATATTATTGCCTCCGAAACAGTATCTCCTGCTAACTGTTTCTCGTTGATCCACACCAACAACAACCTTTCCACATCTTCCAGCACTTTTCTATTATCTCCTTCAGTTCTATCGTACATGTATTTCTGTTCCTCTTTGCCACAGGCTTACCACTAGGATCTTTCCTTGGACCCATGGTAGCTTATTTAGCAGTTGTAAGCACTAAAAACAGTGGAATAATGACAATATACATGTACTGGTATGAATGCGTGGGTGTGGGTGGGTGGTCGCTCTCGCTTGTAAACAATAGCACACTGACGCTCCCTGGAGTGCGCGCTCAGCTGGGCGCCACGCGGCCACGTCCGGTACGAATGTCGTTACACGAAGCAAACATCGTTACTCGCAATCAATTTTTTTACGTTATAAATATCGTTACTCGAAAATAACGTAAGATGACAGCATCGTAACACGAGGTATGACTGTATGTATAAATCAATGTTCCTATACCTGTAATGATGAGATCAACCTTTCTGATAGTCTTAGTGATGATGGTGCTGGCGATGAGTGAAGATATTGGAAAAATTGTTTGTTAGCACTTTAGACTGTCTTAAGTCTTAGATCAAGATTGTTATTACTTTAGTATGTTGTAGTGCTAAACCCTTAAGGGTTACACAGCACTTGGGTAATGGGAGGTAATAATGTTTGATGAAAGGAAGGAAATAAAGTAACTTTAGGCTTGAATTAAGAGCCCTTCACCAGTATCAAAGCATCCACCTTAAAGGGCAACCAGGATTTAAGTAAGTTAGTTAATTGAACATATGTGACATGGAAAATCAGACCAGTATTTTATCTTGCAAAGGGCCAACTCCACCACCAGTAATAGGAGAGTTTGAAGAGCACACCCGAGGCTTTGGTCGCCGACTTCTGGAAGCGCAGGGTTGGCATGATGGACAGGGATTAGGAAAGGATGCCAAAGGTCTTCCTTATGCTCTTGATGGTGATGGACAGCATCCTCATGACAAGAAAGGCTTTGGGTAAGTTTTAAATTATAAAATTTATCATATTTGTGTATAATTTACATTTCTATAAACAACTGTGTAGATTTTGAAGTGAATGACAGTTCCAGCTTTAGATGTTATTAAAAAATAAGAATTATAAAAAAAAATTATACCGTATTTGGTGCTAAGCATATGACAGGTAATAATTCACTTATTCATGCCAAGATAGGCAGTCAGAAAATCTTAAGTAATCATAGTGTGCATAAAGTAGTTGGCAAATGTCAGTGTTTGGTAGTGTCAAAGAATTTTTATTTTACACCATTGAATTTAGTGGATAAAAGCTATTATCCTACCTCAGTTCATTGCTAGCATAATTTGATCCAAAGTATACAGTAGGTCCCCATCTTGCAACAATCTATACTTACAAAATTGGTATTTTGGAACCAATTAATTACTGACGAACACAGACTCGCCATTCTAAATGGTAAAACTACTTACAGCTTGGAAATATCACTTCCAGTAAACAAGGTAGTACAGTATCAGTATTTGCTATGTGCATTCATATTTTGTGTATGTTTATTTTATGCATGTTTGGATCACTGATATTTTTTCATTAGAGGTTGGTCAACGACTGTAAATTAAATAAATATAGCATTATCTTTTTTCTGGTAGTTTTTTACCACTTGCATTGATATTTTTCATATTCATAATTTTATACAAGTATAGTGGGCTTACATTTGATTGGTAAAGATTGGTGAAGAACTAAAGATTTCATAATTAAGACATAGTCTTGGTTGGTGACTGGCTGACTGGGTGGCTGCATTCACTTTGTATACAACTGGTATTGTGCAACAACTCAGACACCTCACACCATCACTCTCCCTTCACTACACAACTCAGGCATGCAGTAATGCTCATCACTCATGTAGTCTCACCCAAACATTTCAGCAAACTTCTTGTGTAAAACTTCTAGGAATGGTTTAGACATTTGCTGAAGAATTCTCTATCAGTTTAGTTACCACATAATTGAAGTAGTCATTGTTTCCTGTTACTGAAAAATAATTTTTTTGTAAAAGTTTAAGGCTTGCTTTACCAAATATGAGAGAAGTAATTAAAAGCAAATGGTATAAGTACAGTAACCTGAAAAGAATAAGGTAGCAAAATCATTGCCATAATGTAAGACTGAGGACAGTGCTTTTACAAGAACACGTTATAACTAAACATGATAATACAATACTATATTACTAGTAAAATAAAAGGATGTTTGGGAGGGTGTGTAAAGGTAGAAAGCTGAAAGTGAATATAGATAAGAGTAAGGTGATGAGGGTATCAAACAATTTAGATGAAGAAAAATTGGATATCACATTGGAGGGAGGGAGTATGGAAGAAGTGAATGTTTTCAGATATTTGGGAGTTGACATGTCAGCAGATGAGTTTATGAAGGATTGATAGATTCATTGGAGAACATACAAAGAAGAATGACTAAAATGATTTACAGTATAAGAAATCTCCCGTATGAAGATAGACTTAGAGCGTTGAATCTCCACTCTCTGGAGAGACGTAGAATGAGGGGAGATATCATCGAGGTGTACAAGTGGATGATGGGCATAAACAAAGGAGATATTAATAAAATACTGAGGATATCGAACCAAGTAAGAACCAGAAATAACGGATTTAAATTGGATAAATTTAGATTTAGAAAGGACATAGGCAAGTACTGGTTTTCGAACAGAGTTGTAGATGCGTGGAACAATCTTCCGAGTACTGTGATAGAGGCTAGGACCTTGGGTGGCTTTAAAAAGAGATTGGACAAATATATGAGTGGGAGGGGCTGGGTTTGATTTGTGTTGTGAGTACGGGAATAAATTCTTAGGTAGTGGTGGTTTTGATAAGGACCTGCCTTGTATGGGCCAGTAGGCCTTCTGCAGTGTTCCTCCATTCTTATGTTCTTATGTAAACCATAGAATTGATGAAGGAAAAAAGGTGAGTGGTGCGTTGAGGTATCTGGAGACAAAGAACGTTATCCATGGAGGCAAAGAAGGGAATGTACGAGAGTATAATGGTACTAACATTTTTATATGGGTGTGAAACATGGGTTGTAAATGCTGTAGTGAGGAGGCAGCTGGAGGCAGTGGAGATGTCATGTCTAAGGGCAGTGTGTGGTGTAAATATTATGCAGAGAATTGGTAGTGTGGAAATTTGGAGGAGGTGTGGAGTTACTAAAAGTATTAATCAGAGGGCTGAAGAGGGGTTGTTAAGGTGGTTTAGTCATTTAGAGAGAATGGAACAAAGTAGAATGACTTGGAGAACATATAAATCTGTTGGGGAAGGAAGGCGGGGTAGGGGTCATCCCTGAAAAGGTTGGAGGGAGGGGGTAAAGGAGGTTTTGTGGGCAAGGGGCTTGAACTTCCAGCAAGCGTGTGTGAGCATGTTAGATAGGCGTGGATGGAGATGATTGGTTTTTGGGACCTGACGAGCTGTTGGAGTGTGAGCAGGGTAATATTTTGTGAAGGGATTCTGGGAAACCAGTTAGCCGGACTTGAGTCCTGGAAATGGGAAGTACAATGCCTGCACTTTAAAGGAGGGGTTTAGGATATTGGCAGTTTGGAGGGATGTCTAAACTGTCGTATCTGAGTGCCTCTGCAAAAACAGTGATCATGTATGAGTGATGGTGAAAGTGTTGAATGATGATGAAAGTTTTTTCTCTCTTTGTGGGTCACCCTGCCTTGGTGGGAAACGGCTGATGTGTTAAAAAAAATGCATTAATGACAAATCACTATTTATTTCTAGTTACTATGGAGAAAAACTTCAGGGTTGGAGAACTGTTTCAAGCACTGGACAACAGCACCAGTCACAACTCCCAGGAGCATCTCAGAAGCATCAGAAAGATGTCCTGATATCTACAGTATTTGATCATCCCAGCACAGTGGATCCCCCAGCACCAACACTTCGCACTCATGAGCCAACTACTCTTTCTCATCGTCATAATCATGTGGCATTTGCAAGAGCTTCAGATTCTAGTTAACCATCACAACTTTCAGAATTTCATTTTTATATTTAATGGTTGTAAATACAGTGGTACCCCGGTTTACGATGGTCCCCAAACTCACCCTTTTATGTAAGTTTATTTTTTTAAATGCTTTTGTAAGTGTAATTTTGGGGGTCTAAAAGGACTAGTCTATTTTACAACTTTTCTTAAGGAGATAAATTCGTTTGGTAATGGCACTTGAACAGCATTCTGGAATGAAAAAATATCGTAAACCGGGGTACCACTGTATTACTTCATTTTCATCAAACCTCACAAGAACTTATCATAACTATGTTTTTCATGAATCAAAATTTAGTGCTTTATTTTTTATATGTTTTATCTTTGATACCTTATTTATTTTTGAAATTCTCCACTCTTATGTATTTTAGGGCAGGTTTTCAGTGATCTATACTTCTCAAATACAGTATCTGTATGTACATTTTGTATATAAACCACAAAACAATTTATTCATATACTATACAGTATTTTGTAATATATCAGGTTCATCTCAACCTGCATTGTTACTTACAGTGAGCAAGGATACGAAAATAATAAAAAATAAAAGTTTGTTCAGTAACAGGTTATTTTTTTCTTCCAAGGTGAATAACTGAATGATTTACTTTAGCATTTTATATATACAGTGGTACCTCGAGTTACGATATTTTTTCGTTCGAGAATGCTGTTCAAGTGCCATTACCAAACGAATTTATCCCCATAAGGAATAATGTAAAATAGACTAGTCCTTTTACACCCCCAAAAATATACCTACAAAAGCATTTAAAAAAATAAACTTACATAAAAGGGCGATTTTGGGGACCATCGTAACTCGAGGTACCACTGTATTTCATATGGAACAGCTGGTTTATCGTATATGTATTACTTATAAAATAGTCTTTCATTATGAAATTTATAGCAAAACTCATAAAAATATGCCAAATGTGCATTGCCTGAAGCAGGAAATAGTTTTCACTGTTCCTGCCAGACAGCAGCAGTTACAGGGTTGAAATTTCACCTAACCTGTGAGACCTTGGCACACACTGCAGGATATTCAAAACATTTCTTGGTCAGAGTGGAATTTCCACTTATGTGGTTTAGAAATTAAACTGCAATTGCAGATTCGTGACTTCTTTTTTTTTTTAACACTGGCCATCTCCCACCAAGGCAGGGTGACCCAAAAAAGGAACACTTTCTCCATCATTCACTCCATCACTGTTTTGTCAGAGGCACGCAGATACGACAGTATAAATGTCCCTTTCTCCACACAATGTGGAGAAAGTATAAGGGCTGTACTGTATTCATCAAGTATATAAAAGTGAGTAAAGAATAGTAAAGCAAACATAAAAGAGATATTTTTATTTTTAAAAAGAAATTGAAAAAAGTTTGCTGAAAAGTCAATATAGTTGAGAAAATAGGCAGCCCATCCAGTGTACATACCATAACCACTGGGGGTACCACTTTAACAACCTCCTAGGTAGTGCTTCATTGAGTGATCAGAAATCAACCATTTTTCTACTGTAACAAATATATAGATTAGAACCGTTATTGGTTGGCTAATGGATGGAACCTGAATGTCTCTCATTCTCCAGGCACTATATGACCCCTAAGAGTTTAGCACTCCCCCATGATTACAACTTCAGTGGAGCATTGATGTGGATGACAGAGCCCAATTAACCATGAGAGATACATAAGACATACAGGTCATTCAAACATATATACACGTATATTTGGAAAGGCTGTAGTTATACAATACAATGATAATGATAATTTTTATTCTTATAATTTAAGTATGCAATTTATATGTGATTAGTTATGATTGGCATACTTAATAGAAAGACCCTGGTTATGTAGAACATAATACACTTTACGTCCCCCCTTACTATGTATATCCGTCTACAAGTGGCTGAGTTATATATGAAACCTCCACTTTATTACACACATTTGTTAGACTCGCTGTTGCAGCCTCCTACCTAACATGATAGGTAGTTAACCTGCCGGCCGGCAGTCACTGGGTACGTCATCAGACCCAATGTTGGACTGCTGAGCCGGCTTGATTGACAGTGTGCACCAGACGCGCCTGGTGACAGGACCTGCTTGAGTATACACCAGACACACCTAGTGACAGGACCTGTTTTGAGACTCTCATAGACTGGCTTGAGAGTGTATTCCTGACTTTGGAATTGCTGGTGACGGAGACTCTCACGACGTATCTGGATATTGAGAGTGTTCACCAGACTACCTCACGGCGTACATTGATTGGTTGGACACCCGTGGACTGAGACTTCTAACTCAGGGATTTGTGCGTCTCTCATCAGGAACTCCGACATGGAAGTCAGGGTGTGTAGTACCTGATGAGCTTCGTGAGATACGACGGACAGAAGTGAGGAAAGTCCGGGTGTGTTATACCTGGTAGGCGTGTAAGGCGACACGGACTAGCCAGGGTGTGTTGTACCCTGTGAGCCTTATTGTGAAAAGTCAGTGTGAACCCGGTGTTTGTCAGGTGACACGAAACAAGTTATAGAGAGAGTCGTGTAATTTAGTGTTTGGTTGTCGGATGACGTAGTGCAAAGGTTTTTAGAGATTGTGTTCGTCATACAAGGGGCGTGCCATGTGGCACAGAAAAGGTGTCGTGTGACACAGCAAAGGTGTCTTATGGCACAGAGAGAAGGGTGTCGTGTGACACAGTAGAGAAGGTGTGTCGGGTGACACTGAGGGCGTGTCATGTGACACAGAGAACGGGTGTTGTGGGACCCCGTGAGAAGGCGTGCCATAATACAGAGATAAGGGTGTCTGAGGACACGGAGTGAAGGCGTATCATGACGAGGTGGTAGTGTCCTGCATGACACAGAAGATGGCAACGATGTTTGACAATGGCACTGAATTTTATGATTTCTTTTACTTGTTATGTTTTATAACCCTTTTTACTTGAGATGTTATAAGATTTTAAATGTAGCTAAATCTAAGATCTTTTATATTAAAGATTATTTTTATATAGCTTTATTAAAGAGTAACTGTTTTTATATAAAGTTTATTTATAGTAAAGATTATAAATATGAAGTGTTTATTGTTATCCTGAACAGTCCTTTATTACAAATTAGGATATTTTTTTGTAATACTCGCAGTTTACATCAAGAAAGCAGCCACAGTTACATTACAACAGTCAATATATCATGCCACTAAATGTGGAAAAAATATGCATGTGTACAGGAAAGATTGTACAAGGGGAAAATAGCCATGAAACATATAATACACCTTTCATTTAGTAGAATTATTGGGTTTAATGCTTACAAGATTTGACACATGAATAAATAAATAAAAAAACACTGTTATAGGAACGTATAGGCTGGAGTGCTGTCATACACTAATGGCCCTTTTCATGTCAGGCAAAATTGCAGACCAGGAGAATATACCCCAACCATACAATCACCCCCACCCATGCTCCAACCCCCTGCGGGCACCCTGCCCACACCCCCATCCCGCCAAGATCTCCCCAGGGCCACAGTATTGGAAACAAGGTTGAAGGTTTGGTACACAAATGCGGATGGAATTACGAATAAGTATGAAGAGTGGAATGGAAGAATAGATGAGGCATCCCCAGACATCATAGCGGTCACAGAAACTAAACTAAATGAGACAGTAACAGATGCAATCTTCCCACAGGGATATCAGATCCTGAGGAAAGGTAGGAGGAGCAGGGGGGGTGGAGGGGTCGCACTGCTTGTAAGGCACCGTTGGAGATTCGAGGAAATGGTAGGAGTGGAGGGGGGTAGAGAACGGGATTTCATAGTAGGTACCATCCAGTCTGGGGAGCATAAGATAATCATTGCAGTGATGTATAACCCACCACAGAACTGCAGGAGGCCAGGAGAAGAATACGATGAGAACAACAGAGCAATGGTGGACACCCTGGCGGAGGTGGCAAGAAAAGCACACATGAGCAGAGCGAAGCTACTGGTCATGGGAGATTTCAACCACAGGGAGATCGACTGGGAGAACCATGAACCACGTGGGGGTCCAGAAACTTGGCGAGCCAAGATGATGGACGTGGTACTGGAAAACCTGATGCACCAACATGTCAGGGACACGACCAGAGAGAGGGGAGAAGATGAACCAGCAAGACTGGACCTTGTATTCACCCTGAACAGCTCAGATATTGAAGACATAACGCACGAGAGCCCCCTGGGAGCCAGTGACCACATGGTGCTTCGCTTTGAGTACATTGTAGAGCTACAGGTGGAGAGGGAAAACAGTACCGATAGAGACAAACCAGACTTTAAAAGAGGAAACTACACGGGCTTGAGGAATTTCCTGCAGGACATCCAGTGGGAAAGGGAAATGGAAGGACTGACAATAAATGAAATGAAGGAATACGTAGGGGCAAAGTGCAAGGAGGCAGAGGAACGGTTTATACCCAGAGGCAAATGTTTAAATGGGAAGGCCAGAAAGAGCCCCTGGTTTACCCAAAGGTGCAGGGAGGCAAAGAATCAGAGTATCAGAGAATGGAAACAGTACAGAAGGCAAAGAACCCAAGTAAACAAAGAGATTAGTAGAAGAGCTAGAAACGAGTATGCACAAGTACGGAGGGAGGCCCAGAAACAGTACGAAAATGACATAGCATCGAAAGTTAAGTCCGACCCGAAACTGATGTTCAGTCACATCAGAAGGAAGACAACAGTCAAGGACCAGGTGATAAGGCTGAGGAGAGAAGATGGGGAACTCACAAGTAATGATCAAGAGGTATGTGAGGAGCTCAACTTGAGGTTTAAGGAAGTATTCACAATGGAGGAAGGAAGGCAGCTGGGTAGACAGGACATGGTTCGTCACCAACAAGGATGTACCAAGTGCTAGAGGGCATACACACAACTGAGGAGGAAGTGAAGCAGTTACTCAGTGACCTCGATACCTCAAAGGCGATGGGTCCGGACAATATCTCCCCGTGGGTTCTTCGGGAAGGAGCTGAGGTACTGAGTGTGCCACTTACCACAATATTCAACACATCCCTTGAAACTGGGCAGCTACCTGAGACAGAAAAGAGGCACTAAACTATAGACCGGTGTCACTTACATGTATAGTGTGCAAAGTCCTGGAGAAAATCATCAGGAAAAGAATGGTGGAACACCTTGAGCAGAACAGGATAATAAACACCAGACAGCATGGATTCCGGGAAGGCAAATCCTGTGTAACAAACCTCCTAGAGTTCTATGATAAAGTAACAGAGGTAAGGCAGGAGAGAGAAGGGTGGGTTGATTGCATTTTCCTGGACTGCAGGAAGGCCTTCGACACAGTTCCTCACATGAGATTAGTAAAGAAGTTGGAAGAACAAGCAGGTATAACAGGAAGGGCACTGGAATGGATCAGGGAATACCTCAAAGGGAGGCAACAACGGGTCATGGTGCGTGATGAGGTATCACAGTGGGCGCCTGTGACGAGCGGTGTACCGCAGGGGTCAGTCCTAGGACCAGTGTTATTCCTGGTATATGTAAATGACATGACGGACCGGATAGACTCAGAAGTGTCTCTATTCGCGGATGATGTGAAAATAATGAGGAGAATCACATCGGAAGAGGACCAGGCAGGGCTGCAAACAGACCTGGACAAGCTCGACATCTGGTCTAGCAGTTGGCTTCTCGAATTCAATCCCTCCAAATGCAAAGTCATGAGGATCGGAGAAGGGCAAAGAAGACCGCTGACAGAGTACAAGCTAGGCGGACAAAGGCTACAAACCTCGGCAAAGGAGAAAGACCTTGGAGTGAGTATAACGCCTAGCACGTCTCCGGAGGCACACATCAACCAGATAACTGCGGCAGCATATGGGCGTCTGGCCTTAGATTAGCGTTCCGTTACCTTAACAAGGAATCGTTCAAGACACTGTATACCGTGTACGTCAGGCCCATACTAGAATATGCAGCACCAGTCTGGAACCCAAACCTGGTCAAGCACGTAGAAACTAAGAAAGTGCAGGTTTGCGACAAGGTTAGTTCACAACTCAGGGTCTGTCTTAGAAGAAAGGTGAAAGGACTAACAACACTGGAGGAAAGAAGGGTCAGAGGAGACATGATAACGACATACAAAATACTGCGGGGAATTGACAAGGTAGATAGTGACAGGTTGTTTCAGAGAGGGAACACAGAAACAAGGGGACACAACTGGAAGCTGAAGACTCAGATGAGTCAAAGGGATGTCAGGAAACATTTCTTCAGCCACAGAGTAGTCAGGAAGTGGAATGGACTAGAGAAAGATATAGTGGAGGCAGGAACCATACATAGTTTTAAGACAAGGTATGATAAAGCTCATGGAGCAGGGAGAGCAGAGACCCAGTAGCAGACAGCGAAGAGGCGGGGCCAGGAGCTGAGTCTCGACCCCTGCAACCACAATTAGGTGAGTACAGAGAACTTTTACTGCAAGTACAATAAAGTACCTGAGAGGGTTTCGGGGGTCAATGCCTCTGCGGCTCAGTCTGAGACCAGGCCTCGTAGTGGATCAGGGTCTGATCAACCAGGCTGTTACTGCTGGCTGCACGCAAACTGATGTACAAACCACAACCCAGTTGGTCAGATACTGACTTTAGGTGCCTGTCCCTCAGTTACTGGGAACGGTTGAACTCCCTTGACCTGTCCTTTGTGGAGCGCAGGTGAGAAAGATATATGATGATAAGCACTTGGAAAATCCTAGAGGGACTAGTCCCAAATCTGCACACAGAAATCACTCCCTAGGCAGACGATGCAACATCCCTCAATGAAAAGCAGAGGTGCCATGAGTACACTAAGAGACAACACAGTAAGTGTCAGGGGCCCAAGATTGTTCAACTTCCTCCCAGCATACATAAGGGGATTTACCAATAACCCCTGGCTGTCTTCAAGAAGGAGTTGGACAGGCACCTAAAGTTAGTACCAGACCAGCCTGGCTGTGGTTCGTATGTCGGTTTACATGCAGCCAGCGTAACAGCCTGGTTGATCAGGACCTGCCCCTCAAGGGAGGTTCCTTAATGCTGATGAGAGGCTCATGATACAGGGAATTGGATCTGTGCTCAAATTCCCTGAATTAAGCCTGAATGCCTTCCATCCCCCCCTCCCACAAGTGCTGTATAATCCCTACGGGTTACAATACGGGATAAGATTTCTTTGGATTTTTAACCCCGGAGGGTTAGCCACCCAGGATAACCCAAGAAAGTCAGTGCGTCATCGAGGACTGTCTGTCTTATTTCCATTGGGGTCCTTAATCTTGTCCCCCAGGATGCGACCCACACCAGTCGACTAACAACCCAGGTACCTATTTGCTGCTAGGTGAACATGACAACAGGTGTAAGGAAACACGTCGAAATGTTTCCACTCGCCGGGAATCGAACCCGGGCCCTCCGTGTGTGAAGCGAGAACTCTAGCCACCAGACCACCGGGCCACCTGTGACAATCAGGTTGAATGGAAGGAAAGGGAGTACAGGTTCAATTCCTTCGATCAAGAGCCCCCTTCCCCTTCTCACCGACATCAAGAAACTTCTCATAAGGGGGGTCCATTATGATCATAATGCCAACAAATACCACGTCAGAAAATGCTGCCCTGAGGCTCCATCATTCAGGGACTTATTTCTGCTCATCGTGGCATAAAACCTGACCGCTGCCATGCTGCAACACGTGGGAGGCCTAGTGAAGTACTAGGTCGCGGGGGGCGTTGACCCCTGGAATACACCCTCCAGGTAGGTAGGTAAACTCCAGGTAGACCTGATACCCAAGTGAAACACTGACCTTGTGATACCTTAGTCAACAACTATACACACTACAGGTCGTGCCTTGACCCCAGACAACCCTCTCTCTACTGTATCATATAAAAATAAATGGCATATAATATCGACAGGTTGATAAGATACTTGAACAACTTAAGGAATTTTTACTAACGAAATGTTTCGACTGCGCCTAAATAAACTTACTACTATAAAACATCTATTACTACTACTACTACTACTACTACTACTACTACTACTGTTACTATTACAACAACAACTACTACTACTACTACTGTTACTATTACAACAACTACTACTATTACTTAGGTTTAGCGCTTCTTTTTGATAATACGTAATAATAATATTAATAATAATAATAATACTGTTACTATTACTACTACCACTATTACTACTATTATTATTACTACTACTATTACTACTACTACTATTACTACTACTACTATTACTACTACTACTATTACTACTACTACTGTTACCATTATTGCTACTACTATTACTACTACCACTATTACTACTACTATTACTACTACTACTGTTACTACTACTACTACTGTGACGACTACTACTACTACTGTTACTACTACTACTGTTACTACTACTGTTACTACTACTACTGTTACTACTACTACTGTTACTACTACTACTGTTAATATTACTACTGTTACTGTTACCACTGTTACTACTACTACTGTTAATATTACTACTGTTACTGTTACCACTGTTACTACTACTGTTACTACTATTATTACTACTCCTACTGTTACTACTATTACTACTACTGTTACTACTGCTATTACTACTGTTATTACTACTACTACTGTTACTACTCCTACTGTTACTACTACTATTACTACTGTTACTACTACTACTACTACTGTTACTACTACTGTTACTACTACTATTACTACTGTTATTACTACTACTACTACTACTGTTACTACTACTACTATAATAATATTGGTAGAATTACCGACAATATGTTAAGTAAAAGGACACAAATGCAACTAATGTGACATTTTATTGTGGCAACGTTTCGCTCTCCAGGAGCTTTCTCAAGCCGTTACAAGCGATAATGGACATAGTGGGTTTATATATACTCTCAAAGTAGGAGAAACAGCAAGGAACCTCGAAACACGCATCAATGAACACATTAATGCATGCAGAAACGATAACCTGAACAACGCCTGCGTACAACACCGAAATTCCAACAATCATCTCATGAAATTCAAAGACGCCCGACTAGTAATCAAAGAAACTAATTTCCGTAGACGCAAATGCCTTGAATCAGCACTTATCTCTGTTTCTAACACAATTAAACAAAACAAAGGCAGCTTCACCATCTCTGAAGTCTT